>JAJTUV010004146.1:0-26054 GCA_021653895.1 Mastomys natalensis | reverse complement strand
GTGGGTTTTGAAACTTTGGAAAAACAGTGGAATGCGTTAAGTAGGGGTTATGGAGGCCAGGCAATTAATGGAGTTTTGACAGATTTCTGACTCACAATAGGTCCAGTGTGTCCCTGAACTCATGCTGTGGTTATTTCCCTGTTCCAGAATGTATAATTGGGATAGTGTATTTAGAAGTCAGCGGGATTCTCACATTGGTTCCCTGACGTGTGGAGTGAGGGCTGTCATGGTTGGAAAGGCTAAATGGAAGCCTTTGGTTACCTCCGCCAAAGAAAATAGTGAATCAAAAACAGTATTGTGTTTCTGGAGGAATTACAGAAATCAGTGTCACCATCAAGGACCTGAAAGATGCAGAGTGGTGATCCTACCACATCTCCCTTTAACTCTCCTATTGGCCAGTGCAGAAGACAAATGGATCGCGGGAAACAACGGTTGACTACCGAAAACTAAATCAGGTAGTAACTGATGGCAGATGCTGTACCAGTGTAACGTCCTTACTTGAGCAAATTGACACATCTTCCAGTACATGCTATTCCTGTACATGCTATTTGATCTGGTAATTGCCTTTTTCTCAGTACCTGTTCATACAGCTACCAGAAGCAGTATGCCTTCAGTGGCCAGGCCAAAAGTATACCTTTACAGCTTAGCCTCAAGAATATATTAACTCTCTTCCCTGTGTCATAACTTAGAAGGGAACTGGATGGCTGTCTCTTCCACAAAATATCACATTGGTACACTATATTAATGACATTATGCTGACTGGACCAAGTGAGCAGAAGGTAGCAATCACTTTGGACTTGGTAACTAACACACATGCATATCATAGGATGGGAAATAAATCCAACCAAAAATTCAAGGCATGATGGCCTATGCCTTTAATCTCAGCACTTGGAAGAATCTCTGAGAGTTCAGACAGCAGGGGTTTCACACAGAGAAAACCGTTCTTGTCTCTAAATAAATAAATAATAAATATTCAAGGACCTTCTTTCTACCTCTGAAATTCTTAGGAGTCCAGCGGGCATACAGAGTTACTCCTTCTAAGGTGAAGGATAAATTATTGCCTGTGATGGTTTGTATTGCTCGGCCCAGGGAAGTGGCACTATTAGGAGGTGTGGCCTTGTTGGAGTAGGTATGTCACTGTGGGTGTGGGCTTAAAGACCCTCATCCTAGCTGCTTGGAAGCCAGTATTCTGCTAGCAGCCTTCAGATGAAGTGTAGAATTCTCAGCTCCTCTACACAATGCCTGCCTGGATGTTGCCTTGATGATAATGGACTGAACCTCTGAACCTGTAAGCCAGCCTCAATTAAAAGTTGTCCTTTTAAGAGTTGCCTTGGTCATGGTGTTTGTTCACAGCAGTGAAACCCTAACTAAGAAGTTGGTACAGGAGTGGGGTATTGCTGTGATAGGCCTGACTTGCTTTTGTTTGGAAGAATGTGGATTTTGGGATTTTGGATTTGGAAAAGCAGTGGAATGTTTTTAAATGGGACTTAATGAGCTTACCTAGTAGGAATATGGAAGACTGTGTTACTGAGAGTAATTTGAATTGTGTGGATCTGGCCCAAGAGGTTTCAGTGTAGAATTTCAAATATGTGGCTAGAGACTGTTTCGTGGTATTTTGGTGAAGAATGTGGTTTACTTTTTGCCCTTGTTGAAGAGTATGCTTAGGCTATAGTGAAGACACTCAGATTAATTCTACTGACAAAGGAAATCTCAGAAACTTCTATCACAGATTTTGTTCTCTGGTTAAGTCTCGTGAAGAGCATTTTAAACAAGCATAGCAAGCTGAGAAAGGAAAAATATAAAATACATGGTTCAAGTATTAAAGGGCACCAGAAAGTGAAATGGAGCTGAATCCTGTGTTTGAGGACATTAAGTTGAATTAAGGGAGTGGTGCCTTGGGGCAAGATCCCACCCAGCTAAATTTAGGTCTAGGCACAGTAGTACAAACCTTTAATCCCAGGAGGCAAAGGCAAACAGATCTCTGAGTTGAAGGCCAGCTTGAACAGAGCAGGTTCTAGGTGAAAAACAAGCTGAAATCCAGGCTTGGTGGACCACACCTTTAATCCCAGGAGACAGGCATGCAGATCTGAGTTCAAGGTCAATCTGCAGTGCAAGTTCCAGAACAGCGAAGTTTAGGCAGTGAAGGACTGGAAAACAAAGCTGGTGATGATGTAATAGAACAAGGGGCCATGTTCCTGCCTCAGCAAGCAACAGAACTCTGCAGCTTCGGCCACGTGGCTCTGGCTTTAGAGTCAAGAATAAAAGGGAATACTGGGACAATTGATGTGGTTAACTAGATCTAAGAAATTAGCAGTGATTAGAAAACTAGCACCACTGAGGTGAAATCTTCTGGGAAGCATTTTCTGAGAGCACAAAGAATCTGTTGTACCTCATGCTGCAGCTGAACTTGGTAATGTTTAAGAATCACCCAGGTGGTACTGGTTTTGAAGGTAAGAAGGGCTCAAGGAGAGCAGCTGAGGCTTGGCTCTATGAGAGGCCTGGGAAAGCCACTGGTGAAGGTGCAACCTCAGTTGCATCTCCAAATGAGTAATGGGCCATCTGGTGTTTTGCTGTCTTCCTTCCTCGTTGGAAAGGGTCAAGGTCCAAGGTTCCATAGTTAAAAAATAACTATACATCCTGCCACACATCCTGCCACCCACATCCTGCCGATAACTGTGGGGCGGTGGGCTGTGGGAAGCAGCTGGGGCCTGGTTGAGCAAGTCTTGAACCCTGGACCTTTATCAGGACGGCAGGTGTTTGGCGCTGCCCCCAGGCCCTGGTTCTTCTCATTCAGCTTCGGCCCTCCACAGCCTCTCCCAAAGGAGGTCTAAGACCATCAGTCACGGGGAACAGTGCCTCAGGCTCTCCCACTGTAGATGAGGTATCTCTAAGCTCTCAGTCCAAGCCAATAGGCATTATCTGCCAGACCCTAACCCACATGCAGATGAGGTATCTCTAAGCTCTCAACCAAGCCAATAGGCGTTATCTGCTGTCAGACCCTAACCCACCTGAAACTGTATATAAGGGCTCTTATTCAGGAGAAAGTAAAGGTGTGTTTGGAATCATCCTGGTGTCAAGAGTTTCTGTCTCAAGAGCTGTAACACTTGGGGAAGAATCCGCTCTCCGGAACCTTCCTGGGGCACCAAGCTGCTTCCTTGCCTGCTAGCCGGCTTCTATCCTGGGCCGGCTCAGGGTGGAGAGGACAGGTGCAGCACCTGGGAGTGACCGAGCTGTGACAGCGGAGGACTTGAGCAGAGGCAGCAGCGGAGGCAGGCAATCTCTTTTCCCCGCTTGCACTCACACCCTTTGGCCCAGACCTCTCACACCAGGTGGGCTGAAGACCAACAGACAGTGGAGACGCGGGCAGAGGACCCTCCCTGCTCTCACTCTGTCCTCAGCCGGGAGATCATCGTGGGACACCCTCCAGAACCGGGGACCCACAGATAACTGCTTATGCAAATTGTTAATGCTTAAAACTGTCCAATCAGTACGGAACCACACCAAACCTTCGCCCCTTCCCAGCCTTTCCTACATAAGCCCTGAGCTTTTTGGGGTCTTGGTTGAATTCTCTGCCTCCTGTACGATTCAACCCGTGGACCCCACGCCAATAAACTGCCTTTGCTGATTGCAGCCAGACGGTCTCTCGTGTGTCTGTGGGTGCGCGCCAATCCGGACTAGAGTGAGGGTCTCCCTTCGGGAGTCCTAACAATGTCAGTACCAGGGCATGATCACTGGATCGGATTAGATGGAGTGGATGATTGGCTGGATGGAAAGATCATGATTGGAAAATTGGTGATAAAGACATCTAGTGAAGAAGTATGTGGACAGATCTCTCCAACTGTGCAAAGGCTGTGGAGATATTTCATGTCCCATGTAATGCTCATTAAAAGGTGACTTCAGCCTTTGGCCTGGGGCGGACCTGCAGCTGGTCTGCTCCTGTGGAAACACCGGATCCTGAGACATCCTAGAGGGACTCACTGTGATCGGATCACCGGGGAAAACACTTCTTTTTGGATATCCTCGCATTGTCCTCCCTTTAAGACAATATAAACTTAGTAACCAAAAGTTATTTTTACCATTTTAAACACATGATTCTAAAAACAGTCCCCTGACCCCCTTTATCTCCTTGAATTTGAAGAGCCTACATCATGGTACTGCTTTAAATATGTTCTTATTTCTTTAACGACTAAATGGCCATGGCAGAGAAATAGAATAATCCACATATTTGGGTCAAGGAGAAATCTGTAAAGTGCAGGCCACACAAACATGAAGCAACAGAGTTTTATCCTCAGCATAGATAAAAAAGCTAGGCATGGTTTTGTGTGTTGCTTGCAATAAGAGAAAGAGGGGTCTCTGGGGCTCTCTGGCCAATCATCCTAGCTGACATCTGTGAGCTCTAGGATGAGGGAGAGACTCTGTTCCAACCCCCAATCTGAACGGCTCCTGAGGAAATACACCTGAGGTTCCTCTCTGGTCCCACGTGCACATACACAATCAAGCTCTTACTTACCTACACGCCTAGACCAGGCTGACCTCAGACTCATAGATGTGCCTCCCACACGATGGGATTAAAGGTGTGCACCACCACTATCTAGTTGTGTCTTACTCTAAGCAGATTCTTAATATGTGGGGCAAGTGGAACGATGTCACCAGACAGAAAAACTGGTAAGGTAGAGCAGATTAAGGAACTCTGGCAATTCTCATCCCTGGTTCCTGTCCTGAAATACAAGACCATGACACCCCACTAGAGGACCATGATAACTGGTCAGGAAGCATAGAGCCCAGAGTTCTCCATGCTAATGAGCTATCTTGATGGGCTGGCAGGAGGGCTTAGCCAATAAGCTTCCCTTCCCAGACATTCCTTCCTGCAAAAGGTATTTAATCTCTGGTCCACCCTGAGTAAGATATGTGTACCCTTTTCACAATGAATAAACAGTTTGGACAAGCAAGGACCCTCTCTGACCAAGAAGCACCACCGTGAGGAGGTTATGCTCCTGACACCCTGAGCTAAGCCAGATTCCCCTGAACCTGGGCTCACTACAAGCCCACTGGCTTCCATTCTCAACTCCTTGTGGTTCCCAGCCACTTCTCACCCCAAGAAACATGGAGTGAAGCCCCCATCTTAGACTTCATTTTGCCTCCCCTGAGCAGTGTGTCAGAATCCCACAAGCCCAGCACCCCATGGCAGTGAGGAACATAGCCTAGTGCCCCTGCATTTCATCTCCCAAGCAGCATCCCAAAACCCCAGCGGTGAGGTGGAATGCAGAACCACATTAATACTTTAACAAAAATTGCTTGATTAGAAATCAAATCTTTTTGAAAATTTTTCACTTAAGTGTTGTACACCTATGGTGGTTTGAATATGCTTGGCCCATGGGGAAGTAGCACTATTAAGAGGTGTGGCCTTGTTAGAGGAAGTGTGTCACTGTGGAGTCAGTGGGGGTCTTTGAGGGCTCATGGATATGCTCAAGTCTGGCCAGTGTGACAATCTGCTGCCCGTGGATCAAGATGTAGAACTCTCAGGTCCTCCAGGACTATCTCTGCCTGCTTGCACACTGTCATGCTTCCTGCCATGGTGATAATGGACTGAACTGAAACTGTTTTCCTTTATAAGAGTTGCCTTGGCCATGGGATCTCTTCACAGCAATAAAACCCAAACTAAGACAAGTTGGTATCAGGGACTTTGGGTGTGAGGGTCCAAAAATCGCTGAAGGAAGACCCCAGACTCGAAAATAATCAAAAATAAGGAGCGGTTATTCTGCAGAAACAGCCAGCATTTAGGGGTCAACTATTCTTTAAAATGGCAACCCCAGACAAACCGCAGTCCTTATAAGGGAACCAGAGGAATTCTCTAGAAGGATTAGGTAATCTACAATTTCACTGGTGGGTGCTAGGGTGATCAGGTGATCAGGTCTACATACCTATGTCATGAGCATTCAATCATGTGATCAAGTAGGGCAGACTAGCACGGATGGCCCATTCTGAGATAAGACATTTCCCCATTTTTGTGGTTTTATGATCTTGTTTTGGCTTTTATGGTCTGTACCTAGAGCTGGTGTCTTATGACCTAGTTTCTGGGTCTTATGGTCTATTCCTGTGTAGGACCTTGAAAGGCAGCCTGGTTTCTGGTTGAGCACAGGCTAGAAACCCTGGAGACCTCAGGTGATCCTGAGGGGCCCCAGATGACCCTAAGAGACCACGGGTGACCCTAAGAGACAGCAGGCATTTTGCTACACCCCCAGACTCCAGGCTCCTGACACAAGGCCACAACTCTCCCTTGATTTGTGTTTTTCAGTCAATGACCCCAGCCCCTCCACAGGTAGAGGACAGCCACTTAGTCTCAAGACAGATCTCCATATTAATGAAGTACCTAAAGACCAGAAGGGTTTAGCCAATTAAGCTTTCCTTCCCAGACACTCCTCTCTGCAAAAGGGATTTAACCACAGGCCTGTCCTGAGAAATGGGAGTATGGTTTCTCACCTACTTTCTGCCATGACAAAAAACATCTTAAAACCATGGTCTGCTTCTTTTCATCCGGATCCACAGTGGGGAACAATGGAACAGGCATAACCGGAGCTTCTCTCCCTCTGTCCCCTTCAGACAGGGGCCAGTCCAGCCCGTGGGCCCCCACTTCATTCTCAGTCCTTCAGCTCTTCCACGGTTTCCAGCAGTGCCTGGGTGCCCAAGAGCCTGAGAATGGGACGGTCCCCTGCCGCCCTGCAGGCCCTGGGACCCCCAGACTACCTCTGGCTCCCCCAGGACCTCAGACCGTGCCCCCCCCCAAGCTGTGTCTCCACAGCAGCTTCTCACAGCTCGACTCTCGCTCAACTCCAGCTTGGGGTACATGCAGTCAAACTCCCGGCCCACCTCCCCTAGCAGACCTAGCCCATGGCAGGGCAGCCACAGGACCCCCCATTTAACTCAACATTCCTGAAGCTGGTGCCTTTGGTCCTTTTTGAAATCAGGCCTGGTCCTCAAAGTGGAGACAGATTGGGTCTTTAAATGTGAACAAATTGGGGTTTATATTGTCCTTCCATGGGGTATTGTTATGATAGGCCTGACTGTGCTTTTGTTTAGAAGAATGTGGGTTTTGAAACTTTGGAAAACAGTGGAATGCGTTAAGTAGGGGCTTATGGAGGCCAGGCAATTAATGGAGTTTTGACAGATTTCTGACTCACAATAGGTCCAGTGTGTCCCTGAACTCATGCTGTGGTTATTTCCCCTGTTCCAGAATGTATAATTGGGATAGATGTATTTAGAAGTCAGCGGGATTCTCACATTGGTTCCCTGACGTGTGGAGTGAGGGCTGTCATGGTTGGAAAGGCTAAATGGAAGCCTTTAGAGTTACCTCCGCCAAAGAAAATAGTGAATCAAAAACAGTATTGTGTTCCTGGAGGAATTACAGAAATCAGTGTCACCATCAAGGACCTGAAAGATGCAGAGTGGTGATCCTACCACATCTCCCTTTAACTCTCCTATCTGGCCAGTGCAGAAGACACATGGATCGCGGAGAACAACGGTTGACTACCGAAAACTAAATCAGGTAGTAACTGATGGCAGATGCTGTACCAGATGTAACGTCCTTACTTGAGCAAATTGACACATCTTCCAGTACATGCTATTCCTGTACATGCTATTGATCTGGTAATTGCCTTTTTCTCAGTACCTGTTCATACAGCTACCAGAAGCAGTATGCCTTCAGCTGGCCAGGCCAAAAGTATACCTTTACAGCTTAGCCTCAAGAATATATTAACTCTCTTCCCTGTGTCATAACTTAGAAGGGAACTTGGATGGCTGTCTCTTCCACAAAATATCACATTGGTACACTATATTAATGACATTATGCTGACTGGACCAAGTGAGCAGAAGGTAGCAATCACTTTGGACTTGGTAACTAACACACATGCATATCATAGGATGGGAAATAAATCCAACCAAAATTCAAGGCATGATGGCCTATGCCTTTAATCTCAGCACTTGGAAGAATCTCTGAGAGTTCAGACAGCCAGGGGTTTCACACAGAGAAAACCGTTCTTGTCTCTAAATAAATAAATAATAAATATCAAGGACCTTCTTTCTACCTCTGAAATTCTTAGGAGTCCAGCGGGCATACAGAGTTACTCCTTCTAAGGTGAAGGATAAATTATTGCCTGTGATGGTTTGTATATGCTCGGCCCAGGGAGTGGCACTATTAGGAGGTGTGGCCTTGTTGGAGTAGGTATGTCACTGTGGGTGTGGGCTTAAAGACCCTCATCCTAGCTGCTTGGAAGCCAGTATTCTGCTAGCAGCCTTCAGATGAAGATGTAGAATTCTCAGCTCCTCATACACAATGCCTGCCTGGATGTTGCCTTGATGATAATGGACTGAACCTCTGAACCTGTAAGCCAGCCTCAATTAAAAGTTGTCCTTTTAAGAGTTGCCTTGGTCATGGTGTTTGTTCACAGCAGTGAAACCTAACTAAAGTTGGTACCAGGAGTGGGGTATTGCTGTGATAGGCCTGACTTGCTTTTGTTTGGAAGAATGTGGATTTTGGGATTTTGGGATTTGGAAAGCAGTGGAATGTTTTAAATGGGACTTAATGAGCTACCCTAGTAGGAATATGGAAGACTGTGTTACTGAGAGTAATTTGAATTGTGTGGATCTGGCCCAAGAGGTTTCAGTGTAGAATTTCAATATGTGGCCTAGAGACTGTTTCGTGGTATTTTGGTGAAGAATGTGGTTACTTTTTGCCCTTGTCTGAAGAGTATGCCTTAGGCTATAGTGAAGACACTCAGATTAATTCTACTGACAAAGGAAATCTCAGAAACTTCTATCACAGATTTTGTTCTCTGGTTAAGTCTCATGAAGAGCATTTTAAACAAGCATAGCAAGCTGAGAAAGGAAAAATATAAAATACATGGTTCAAGTATTAAAGGGGCACCAGAAAGTGAAATGGAGCTGAATCCTGTGTTTGAGGACATTAAGTTGAATTAAGGGAGTGGTGACCTTGGGGCAAGATCCCACCCAGCTAAATTTAGGTCTAGGCACAGTAGTACAAACCTTTAATCCCAGGAGGCAAAGGCAAACAGATCTCTGAGTTGAAGGCCAGCCTTGAACAGAGCAGGTTCTAGGTGAAAAACAAGCTGAAATCCAGGCTTGGTGGACCACACCTTTAATCCCAGGAGACAGGCATGCAGATCTGAGTTCAAGGTCAATCTGCAGTGCAAGTTCCAGAACAGCGAAGTTTAGGCAGTGAAGGAGCTGGAAAACAAAGCTGGTGATGATGTAATAGAACAAGGGGCCATGTTCCTGCCTCAGCAAGCAACAGAACTCTGCAGCTTCGGCCACGTGGCTCTGGCTTTAGAGTCAAGAATAAAAGGGAATACTGGGACAATTGATGCTGGTTAACTAGATCTAAGAAATTAGCAGTGATTAAGAAACTAGCACCACTGAGGTGAAATCTTCTGGGAAGCATTTTCTGAGAGCACAAAGAAGCTGTTGTACCTCATGCTGCAGCTGAACTTGGTAATGTTTAAGAATCACCCAGGTGGTACTGGTTTTGAAGGTAAGAAGGGCTCAAGGAGAGCAGCTGAGGCTTGGCTCTGTGAGAGGCCTGGGAAAGCCACTGGTGAAGGTGCAACCTCAGTTGCATGTCCAAATGAGTAATGGGCCATCTGGTGTTTTGCTGTCTTCCTTCCTCGTTGGAAGGTCAAGGTCCAAGGTTCCATAGTTAAAAAATAACTATACATCCTGCCACCCACATCCTGCCGATAACTGTGG
Organism: Mastomys natalensis; assembly: GCA_021653895.1. NCBI lineage: Eukaryota > Metazoa > Chordata > Mammalia > Rodentia > Muridae > Mastomys > Mastomys natalensis. The sequence continues at coordinate 16,295 of JAJTUV010004146.1, read as the reverse complement.
GGCGGTGGGCTGTGGGAAGCAGCTGGGTGCCTGGTTGAGCAAGTCTTGAACCCTGGACCTTTATCAGGACGGCAGGTGTTTGGCGCTGCCCCCAGGCCCTGGTTCTTCTCATTCAGCTTCGGCCCTCCACAGCCTCTCCCAAAGGGAGGTCTAAGACCATCAGTCACGAGGAACAGTGCCTCAGGCTCTCCCACATGTAGATGAGGTATCTCTAAGCTCTCAGTCCAAGCCAATAGGCATTATCTGCCAGACCCTAACCCACATGCAGATGAGGTATCTCTAAGCTCTCCAACCAAGCCAATAGGCGTTATCTGCTGTCAGACCCTAACCCACCCTGAAACTGTATATAAGGGCTCTATTCAGGAGAAGTAAAGGTGTGTTCGAGAATCATCCTGGTGTCCAAGAGTTTCTGTCTCAAGAGCTGTAACACTTGGGGAGAGATCCGCTCTCCCGGAACCTTCCTGGGGCACCAAGCTGCTTCCTTGCCTGCTAGCCGGCTTCTATCCTGGGCCGGCTCAGCGTGGAGAGAGAGGCGCAGCACCTGGGAGTGACCGAGCTCGACAGCGGAGACTTGAGCAGAGGCAGCAGCGGAGGCAGGCAATCTCTTCTCCCCGCTTGCACTCACACCCTTTGGCCCAGACCTCTCACACCAGGCTGGGCTGAAGACCAACAGACAGTGGAGACGCGGGCAGAGGACCCTCCCTGCTCTCACTCTGTCCTCAGCCGGGAGATCATCGTGGGACACCCTCCAGAACCGGGGACCCACAGATAACTGCTTATGCAAATTGTTAATGCTTAAACTGTCCAATCAATACGGAACCACACCAAACCTTCGCCCCTTCCCAGCCTTTCCCTACATAAGCCCTGAGCTTTTTGGGGTCTTGGTTGAATTCTCTGCCTCCTGTACGATTCAACCCGTGGACCCACGCCAATAAACTGCCTTTGCTGATTGCAGCCAGACGGTCTCTCGTGTGTCTGTGGGTGCGCGCCAATCCGGACTAGAGTGAGGGTCTCCCTTCGGGAGTCCTAACAATGTCAGTACCATGGCATGATCACTGGATCGGATTAGATGGAGTGGATGATTGGCTGGATGGAAAGATCATGATTGGAAAATTGGTGATAAAGACATCTAGTGAAAAAGTATGTGGACAGATCTCTCCAACTGTGCAAAGGCTGTGGAGATATTTCATGTCCCATGTAAATGCTCATTAAAAGGTGACTTCAGCCTTTGGCCTGGGGCGGACCTGCAGCTGGTCTGCTCCTGTGGAAACACCGGATCCTGAGACATCCTAGAGGGACTCACTGTTTTTTTTTTTTCCTCAAGACAAGGTTTCTCCTGTATAGCCCTGGTTGTCCTAGAACTCACTCTGTAGACCAGGCTGACCTCAGACCATAGATGTGCCTCCCACACGATGGGATTAAAGGTGTGCACCACCACTATCTAGTTGTGTCTTACTCTAAGCAGATTCTTAATATGTGGGGCAAGTGGAACGATGTCACCAGACAGAAAAACTGTAAGGTGAGCAGATTAAGGAACTCTGGCAATTCTTATCCCTGGTTCCTGTCCTGAAATACAAGACCATGACACCCCACTAGAGGACCATGATAACTGGTCAGGAAGCATAGAGCCCAGAGTTCTCCATGCTAATGAGCTATCTTGATGGGCTGGCAGGAGGGCTTAGCCAATAAGCTTCCCTTCCCAGACATTCCTTCCTGCAAAAGGTATTTAATCTCTGGTCCACCCTGAGTAAGATATGTGTACCCTTTTCACAATGAATAAACAGTTTGGACAAGCAAGGACCCTCTCTGACCAAGAAGCACCACCGTGAGGAGGTTATGCTCCTGACACCCTGAGCTAAGCCAGATTCCCCTGAACCTGGGCTCACTACAAGCCCACTGGCTTCCATTCTCAACTCCTTGTGGTTCCCAGCCACTTCTCACCCCAAGAAACATGGAGTGAAGCCCCCATCTTAGACTTCATTTTGCCTCCCCTGAGCAGTGTGTCAGAATCCCACAAGCCCAGCACCCCATGGCAGTGAGGAACATAGCCTAGTGCCCCTGCATTTCATCTCCCAAGCAGCATCCCAAAACCCCAGCGGTGAGGTGGAATGCAGAACCACATTAATACTTTAACAAAAATTGCTTGATTAGAAATCAAATCTTTTTGAAAATTTTTCACTTAAGTGTTGTACACCTATGGTGGTTTGAATATGCTTGGCCCATGGGGAAGTAGCACTATTAAGAGGTGTGGCCTTGTTAGAGGAAGTGTGTCACTGGGAGTCAGTGGGGGTCTTTGAGGGCTCATGGATATGCTCAAGTCTGGCCAGTGTGACAATCTGCTGCCGTGGATCAAGATGTAGAACTCTCAGGTCCTCCAGGACTATCTCTGCCTGCTTGCACACTGTCATGCTTCCTGCCATGGTGATAATGGACTGAACTGAAACTGTTTTCCTTTATAAGAGTTGCCTTGGCCATGGGATCTCTTCACAGCAATAAAACCCAAACTAAGACAAGTTGGTATCAGGGACTTTGGGTGTGAGGGTCCAAAAATCGCTGAAGGAAGACCCCAGACTCGAAAGTAATCAAAAATAAGGAGCGGTTATTCTGCAGAAACAGCCAGCATTTAGGGGTCAACTATTCTTTAAAATGGCAACCCCAGACAAACCGCAGTCCTTATAAGGGAACCAGAGGAATTCTCTAGAAGGATTAGGTAATCTACAATTTCACTGGTGGGTGCTAGGGTGATCAGGTGATCAGGTCTACATACCTATGTCATGAGCATTCAATCATGTGATCAAGTAGGGCAGACTAGCACGGATGGCCCATTCTGAGATAAGACATTTCCCCATTTTTGTGGATTTATGATCTTGTTTTGGCTTTTATGGTCTGTACCTAGAGCTGGTGTCTTATGACCTAGTTTCTGGGTCTTATGGTCTATTCCTGTGTAGGACCTTGAAAGGCAGCCTGGTTTCTGGTTGAGCACAGGCTAGAAACCCTGGAGACCTCAGGTGATCCTGAGGGGCCCCAGATGACCCTAAGAGACCACGGGTGACCCTAAGAGACAGCAGGCATTTTGCTACACCCCCAGACTCCAGGCTCCTGACACAAGGCCACAACTCTCCCTTGATTTGTGTTTTTCAGTCAATGACCCCAGCCCCTCCACAGGTAGAGGACAGCCACTTAGTCTCAAGACAGATCTCCATATTAATGAAGTACCTAAAGACCAGAAGGGTTTAGCCAATTAAGCTTTCCTTCCCAGACACTCCTCTCTGCAAAAGAGATTTAACCACAGGCCTGTCCTGAGAAATGGGAGTATGGTTTCTCACCTACTTTCTGCCATGACAAAACACATCTTAAAACCATGGTCTGCTTCTTTTCATCCGGATCCACAGTGGGGAACAATGGAACAGGCATAACCGGAGCTTCTCTCCCTCTGTCCCCTTCAGACAGGGGCCAGTCCAGCCCGTGGGCCCCCACTTCATTCTCAGTCCTTCAGCTCTTCCACGGTTTCCAGCAGTGCCTGGGTGCCCAAGAGCCTGAGAATGGGACGGTCCCCTGCCGCCCTGCAGGCCCTGGGACCCCCAGACTACCTCTGGCTCCCCCAGGACCTCAGACCGTGCCCCCCCCCAAGCTGTGTCTCCACAGCAGCTTCTCACAGCTCGACTCTCGCTCAACTCCAGCTTGGGGTACATGCAGTCAAACTCCCGGCCCACCTCCCCTAGCAGACCTAGCCCATGGCAGGGCAGCCACAGGACCCCCCATTTAACTCAACATTCCTGAAGCTGGTGCCTTTGGTCCTTTTTGAAATCAGGCCTGGTCCTCAAAGTGGAGACAGATTGGGTCTTTAAATGTGAACAAATTGGGGTTTATATTGTCCTTCTATGGGGTATTGTTATGATAGGCCTGACTGTGCTTTTGTTTAGAAGAATGTGGGTTTTGAAACTTTGGAAAACAGTGGAATGCGTTAAGTAGGGGCTTATGGAGGCCAGGCAATTAATGGAGTTTTGACAGATTTCTGACTCACAATAGGTCCAGTGTGTCCCTGAACTCATGCTGTGGTTATTTCCCCTGTTCCAGAATGTATAATTGGGATAGATGTATTTAGAAGTCAGCGGGATTCTCACATTGGTTCCCTGACGTGTGGAGTGAGGGCTGTCATGGTTGAAAAGGCTAAATGGAAGCCTTTAGAGTTACCTCCGCCAAAGAAAATAGTGAATCAAAAACAGTATTGTGTTCCTGGAGGAATTACAGAAATCAGTGTCACCATCAAGGACCTGAAAGATGCAGAGTGGTGATCCTACCACATCTCCCTTTAACTCTCCTATCTGGCCAGTGCAGAAGACACATGGATCGCGGAGAACAACGGTTGACTACCGAAAACTAAATCAGGTAGTAACTGATGGCAGATGCTGTACCAGATGTAACGTCCTTACTTGAGCAAATTGACACATCTTCCAGTACATGCTATTCCTGTACATGCTATTGATCTGGTAATTGCCTTTTTCTCAGTACCTGTTCATACAGCTACCAGAAGCAGTATGCCTTCAGCTGGCCAGGCCAAAAGTATACCTTTACAGCTTAGCCTCAAGAATATATTAACTCTCTTCCCTGTGTCATAACTTAGAAGGGAACTTGGATGGCTGTCTCTTCCACAAAATATCACATTGGTACACTATATTAATGACATTATGCTGACTGGACCAAGTGAGCAGAAGGTAGCAATCACTTTGGACTTGGTAACTAACACACATGCATATCATAGGATGGGAAATAAATCCAACCAAAATTCAAGGCATGATGGCCTATGCCTTTAATCTCAGCACTTGGAAGAATCTCTGAGAGTTCAGACAGCCAGGGGTTTCACACAGAGAAAACCGTTCTTGTCTCTAAATAAATAAATAATAAATATCAAGGACCTTCTTTCTACCTCTGAAATTCTTAGGAGTCCAGCGGGCATACAGAGTTACTCCTTCTAAGGTGAAGGATAAATTATTGCCTGTGATGGTTTGTATATGCTCGGCCCAGGGAGTGGCACTATTAGGAGGTGTGGCCTTGTTGGAGTAGGTATGTCACTGTGGGTGTGGGCTTAAAGACCCTCATCCTAGCTGCTTGGAAGCCAGTATTCTGCTAGCAGCCTTCAGATGAAGATGTAGAATTCTCAGCTCCTCATACACAATGCCTGCCTGGATGTTGCCTTGATGATAATGGACTGAACCTCTGAACCTGTAAGCCAGCCTCAATTAAAAGTTGTCCTTTTAAGAGTTGCCTTGGTCATGGTGTTTGTTCACAGCAGTGAAACCCTAACTAAGAAGTTGGTACCAGGAGTGGGGTATTGCTGTGATAGGCCTGACTTGCTTTTGTTTGGAAGAATGTGGATTTTGGGATTTTGGGATTTGGAAAGCAGTGGAATGTTTTAAATGGGACTTAATGAGCTACCCTAGTAGGAATATGGAAGACTGTGTTACTGAGAGTAATTTGAATTGTGTGGATCTGGCCCAAGAGGTTTCAGTGTAGAATTTCAATATGTGGCCTAGAGACTGTTTCGTGGTATTTTGGTGAAGAATGTGGTTACTTTTTGCCCTTGTCTGAAGAGTATGCCTTAGGCTATAGTGAAGACACTCAGATTAATTCTACTGACAAAGGAAATCTCAGAAACTTCTATCACAGATTTTGTTCTCTGGTTAAGTCTCGTGAAGAGCATTTTAAACAAGCATAGCAAGCTGAGAAAGGAAAAATATAAAATACATGGTTCAAGTATTAAAGGGGCACCAGAAAGTGAAATGGAGCTGAATCCTGTGTTTGAGGACATTAAGTTGAATTAAGGGAGTGGTGACCTTGGGGCAAGATCCCACCCAGCTAAATTTAGGTCTAGGCACAGTAGTACAAACCTTTAATCCCAGGAGGCAAAGGCAAACAGATCTCTGAGTTGAAGGCCAGCCTTGAACAGAGCAGGTTCTAGGTGAAAAACAAGCTGAAATCCAGGCTTGGTGGACCACACCTTTAATCCCAGGAGACAGGCATGCAGATCTGAGTTCAAGGTCAATCTGCAGTGCAAGTTCCAGAACAGCGAAGTTTAGGCAGTGAAGGACCTGGAAAACAAAGCTGGTGATGATGTAATAGAACAAGGGGCCATGTTCCTGCCTCAGCAAGCAACAGAACTCTGCAGCTTCGGCCACGTGGCTCTGGCTTTAGAGTCAAGAATAAAAGGGAATACTGGGACAATTGATGCTGGTTAACTAGATCTAAGAAATTAGCAGTGATTAAGAAACTAGCACCACTGAGGTGAAATCTTCTGGGAAGCATTTTCTGAGAGCACAAAGAAGCTGTTGTACCTCATGCTGCAGCTGAACTTGGTAATGTTTAAGAATCACCCAGGTGGTACTGGTTTTGAAGGTAAGAAGGGCTCAAGGAGAGCAGCTGAGGCTTGGCTCTATGAGAGGCCTGGGAAAGCCACTGGTGAAGGTGCAACCTCAGTTGCATCTCCAAATGAGTAATGGGCCATCTGGTGTTTTGCTGTCTTCCTTCCTCGTTGGAAGGTCAAGGTCCAAGGTTCCATAGTTAAAAAATAACTATACATCCTGCCACCCACATCCTGCCGATAACTGTGGGGCGGTGGGCTGTGGGAAGCAGCTGGGTGCCTGGTTGAGCAAGTCTTGAACCCTGGACCTTTATCAGGACGGCAGGTGTTTGGCGCTGCCCCCAGGCCCTGGTTCTTCTCATTCAGCTTCGGCCCTCCACAGCCTCTCCCAAAGGGAGGTCTAAGACCATCAGTCACGAGGAACAGTGCCTCAGGCTCTCCCACATGTAGATGAGGTATCTCTAAGCTCTCAGTCCAAGCCAATAGGCATTATCTGCCAGACCCTAACCCACATGCAGATGAGGTATCTCTAAGCTCTCCAACCAAGCCAATAGGCGTTATCTGCTGTCAGACCCTAACCCACCCTGAAACTGTATATAAGGGCTCTATTCAGGAGAAGTAAAGGTGTGTTCGAGAATCATCCTGGTGTCCAAGAGTTTCTGTCTCAAGAGCTGTAACACTTGGGGAGAGATCCGCTCTCCCGGAACCTTCCTGGGGCACCAAGCTGCTTCCTTGCCTGCTAGCCGGCTTCTATCCTGGGCCGGCTCAGGGTGGAGAGACAGGTGCAGCACCTGGGAGTGACCGAGCTGTGACAGCGGAGACTTGAGCAGAGGCAGCAGCGGAGGCAGGCAATCTCTTTTCCCCGCTTGCACTCACACCCTTTGGCCCAGACCTCTCACACCAGGCTGGGCTGAAGACCAACAGACAGTGGAGACGCGGGCAGAGGACCCTCCCTGCTCTCACTCTGTCCTCAGCCGGGAGATCATCGTGGGACACCCTCCAGAACCGGGGACCCACAGATAACTGCTTATGCAAATTGTTAATGCTTAAACTGTCCAATCAATACGGAACCACACCAAACCTTCGCCCCTTCCCAGCCTTTCCCTACAGAAGCCCTGAGCTTTTTGGGGTCTTGGTTGAATTCTCTGCCTCCTGTACGATTCAACCCGTGGACCCACGCCAATAAACTGCCTTTGCTGATTGCAGCCAGACGGTCTCTCGTGTGTCTGTGGGTGCGCGCCAATCCGGACTAGAGTGAGGGTCTCCCTTCGGGAGTCCTAACAATGTCAGTACCATGGCATGATCACTGGATCGGATTAGATGGAGTGGATGATTGGCTGGATGGAAAGATCATGATTGGAAAATTGGTGATAAAGACATCTAGTGAAGAAGTATGTGGACAGATCTCTCCAACTGTGCAAAGGCTGTGGAGATATTTCATGTCCCATGTAAATGCTCATTAAAAGGTGACTTCAGCCTTTGGCCTGGGGCGGACCTGCAGCTGGTCTGCTCCTGTGGAAACACCGGATCCTGAGACATCCTAGAGGGACTCACTGTGATCCGGATCACCAGGAAAACACTTCTTTTTTGGATATCCTCGCATTGTCCTCCCTTTAAGACAATATAAACTTAGTAACCAAAAGTTATTTTTACCATTTTAAACACATGATTCTAAAAACAGCTCCCCTGACCCCCTTTATCTCCTTGAATTTGAAGAGCCTACATCATGGTACTGCTTTAAATATGTTCTTATTTCTTTAACGACTGAATGGCCATGGCAAGAGAAATAGAATAATCCACATATTTGGGTCAAGGAGAAATCTGTAAAGTGCAGGCCACACAAACATGAAGCAACAGAGTTTTATCCTCAGCATAGATAAAAAGCTAGGCATGGTTTTGTGTGTTGCTTGCAATAAGAGAAAGAGGGGTCTCTGGGGCTCTCTGGCCAATCATCCTAGCTGACATCTGTGAGCTCTAGGATGATGAGAGACTCTGTTCCAACCCCCAATCTGAACGGCTCCTGAGGAAATACACCTGAGGTTCCTCTCTGGTCCCCACGTGCACATACACAATCAAGCTCTTACTTACCTACACGCCTTACTTGTTCAGAAATATCATCTCTGATATCGGACACATCCCACATGGCGAGGAAGGAGTCAAAGCAGGAGCCTTCCTCCGCTTCATGCACATATGGTTTATAGGAGAACGTATAGTGATGGGCAATTGCCGCAAAGAACATTTCGATGCAGATTATGAAATCCTAAAGAGCAACAAAAACATCAGGCATCTTTGTGGTTAAATCAAGTTTTCCAAACTACTATAACTTTTTTTTGTTTTTGTTTTTTTCGAGACAGGGTTTCTCTGTGTAGCCTGGGCCATCCTGGAACTAACTCTGTAGACCAGGCTGGCCTCAGACTCATAGATGTGCCTCCCACACGATGGGATTAAAGGTGTGCACCACCACTATCTAGTTGTGTCTTACTCTAAGCAGATTCTTAATATGTGGGGCAAGTGGAACGATGTCACCAGACAGGAAAACTGGTAAGGTCGAGCAGATTAAGGAACTCTGGCAATTCTTATCCCTGGTTCCTGTCCTGAAATACAAGACCATGACACCCCACTAGAGGACCATGATAACTGGTCAGGAAGCATAGAGCCCAGAGTTCTCCATGCTAATGAGCTATCTTGATGGGCTGGCAGGAGGGCTTAGCCAATAAGCTTCCCTTCCCAGACATTCCTTCCTGCCAAAGGTATTTAATCTCTGGTCCACCCTGAGTAAGATATGTGTACCCTTTTCACAATGAATAAACAGTTTGGACAAGCAAGGACCCTCTCTGACCAAGAAGCACCACCGTGAGGAGGTTATGCTCCTGACACCCTGAGCTAAGCCAGATTCCCCTGAACCTGGGCTCACTACAAGCCCACTGGCTTCCATTCTCAACTCCTTGTGGTTCCCAGCCACTTCTCACCCCAAGAAACATGGAGTGAAGCCCCCATCTTAGACTTCATTTTGCCTCCCCTGAGCAGTGTGTCAGAATCCCACAAGCCCAGCACCCCATGGCAGTGAGGAACATAGCCTAGTGCCCCTGCATTTCATCTCCCAAGCAGCATCCCAAAACCCCAGCGGTGAGGTGGAATGCAGAACCACATTAATACTTTAACAAAAATTGCTTGATTAGAAATCAAATCTTTTTGAAAATTTTTCACTTAAGTGTTGTACACCTATGGTGGTTTGAATATGCTTGGCCCATGGGGAAGTAGCACTATTAAGAGGTGTGGCCTTGTTAGAGGAAGTGTGTCACTGTGGAGTCAGTGGGGGTCTTTGAGGGCTCATGGATATGCTCAAGTCTGGCCAGTGTGACAATCTGCTGCCCGTGGATCAAGATGTAGAACTCTCAGGTCCTCCAGGACTATCTCTGCCTGCTTGCACACTGTCATGCTTCCTGCCATGGTGATAATGGACTGAACTGAAACTGTTTTCCTTTATAAGAGTTGCCTTGGCCATGGGATCTCTTCACAGCAATAAAACCCAAACTAAGACAAGTTGGTATCAGGGACTTTGGGTGTGAGGGTCCAAAAATCGCTGAAGGAAGACCCAGACTCGAAAGTAATCAAAAATAAGGAGCGGTTATTCTGCAGAAACAGCCAGCATTTAGGGGTCAACTATTCTTTAAAATGGCAACCCCAGACAAACCGCAGTCCTTATAAGGGAACCAGAGGAATTCTCTAGAAGGATTAGGTAATCTACAATTTCACTGGTGGGTGCTAGGGTGATCAGGTGATCAGGTCTACATACCTATGTCATGAGCATTCAATCATGTGATCAAGTAGGGCAGACTAGCACGGATGGCCCATTCTGAGATAAGACATTTCCCCATTTTTGTGGATTTATGATCTTGTTTTGGCTTTTATGGTCTGTACCTAGAGCTGGTGTCTTATGACCTAGTTTCTGGGTCTTATGGTCTATTCCTGTGTAGGACCTTGAAAGGCAGCCTGGTTTCTGGTTGAGCACAGGCTAGAAACCCTGGAGACCTCAGGTGATCCTGAGGGGCCCCAGATGACCCTAAGAGACCACGGGTGACCCTAAGAGACAGCAGGCATTTTGCTACACCCCCAGACTCCAGGCTCCTGACACAAGGCCACAACTCTCCCTTGATTTGTGTTTTTCAGTCAATGACCCCAGCCCCTCCACAGGTAGAGGACAGCCACTTAGTCTCAAGACAGATCTCCATATTAATGAAGTACCTAAAGACCAGAAGGGTTTAGCCAATTAAGCTTTCCTTCCCAGACACTCCTCTCTGCAAAAGAGATTTAACCACAGGCCTGTCCTGAGAAATGGGAGTATGGTTTCTCACCTACTTTCTGCCATGACAAAACACATCTTAAAACCATGGTCTGCTTCTTTTCATCCGGATCCACAGTGGGGAACAATGGAACAGGCATAACCGGAGCTTCTCTCCCTCTGTCCCCTTCAGACAGGGGCCAGTCCAGCCCGTGGGCCCCCACTTCATTCTCAGTCCTTCAGCTCTTCCACGGTTTCCAGCAGTGCCTGGGTGCCCAAGAGCCTGAGAATGGGACGGTCCCCTGCCGCCCTGCAGGCCCTGGGACCCCCAGACTACCTCTGGCTCCCCCAGGACCTCAGACCGTGCCCCCCCCAAGCTGTGTCTCCACAGCAGCTTCTCACAGCTCGACTCTCGCTCAACTCCAGCTTGGGGTACATGCAGTCAAACTCCCGGCCCACCTCCCCTAGCAGACCTAGCCCATGGCAGGGCAGCCACAGGACCCCCCATTTAACTCAACATTCCTGAAGCTGGTGCCTTTGGTCCTTTTTGAAATCAGGCCTGGTCCTCAAAGTGGAGACAGATTGGGTCTTTAAATGTGAACAAATTGGGGTTTATATTGTCCTTCTATGGGGTATTGTTATGATAGGCCTGACTGTGCTTTTGTTTAGAAGAATGTGGGTTTTGAAACTTTGGAAAACAGTGGAATGCGTTAAGTAGGGGCTTATGGAGGCCAGGCAATTAATGGAGTTTTGACAGATTTCTGACTCACAATAGGTCCAGTGTGTCCCTGAACTCATGCTGTGGTTATTTCCCCTGTTCCAGAATGTATAATTGGGATAGATGTATTTAGAAGTCAGCGGGATTCTCACATTGGTTCCCTGACGTGTGGAGTGAGGGCTGTCATGGTTGAAAGGCTAAATGGAAGCCTTTAGAGTTACCTCCGCCAAAGAAAATAGTGAATCAAAAACAGTATTGTGTTCCTGGAGGAATTACAGAAATCAGTGTCACCATCAAGGACCTGAAAGATGCAGAGTGGTGATCCTACCACATCTCCCTTTAACTCTCCTATCTGGCCAGTGCAGAAGACACATGGATCGCGGAGAACAACGGTTGACTACCGAAAACTAAATCAGGTAGTAACTGATGGCAGATGCTGTACCAGATGTAACGTCCTTACTTGAGCAAATTGACACATCTTCCAGTACATGCTATTCCTGTACATGCTATTGATCTGGTAATTGCCTTTTTCTCAGTACCTGTTCATACAGCTACCAGAAGCAGTATGCCTTCAGCTGGCCAGGCCAAAAGTATACCTTTACAGCTTAGCCTCAAGAATATATTAACTCTCTTCCCTGTGTCATAACTTAGAAGGGAACTTGGATGGCTGTCTCTTCCACAAAATATCACATTGGTACACTATATTAATGACATTATGCTGACTGGACCAAGTGAGCAGAAGGTAGCAATCACTTTGGACTTGGTAACTAACACACATGCATATCATAGGATGGGAAATAAATCCAACCAAAATTCAAGGCATGATGGCCTATGCCTTTAATCTCAGCACTTGGAAGAATCTCTGAGAGTTCAGACAGCCAGGGGTTTCACACAGAGAAAACCGTTCTTGTCTCTAAATAAATAAATAATAAATATCAAGGACCTTCTTTCTACCTCTGAAATTCTTAGGAGTCCAGCGGGCATACAGAGTTACTCCTTCTAAGGTGAAGGATAAATTATTGCCTGTGATGGTTTGTATATGCTCGGCCCAGGGAGTGGCACTATTAGGAGGTGTGGCCTTGTTGGAGTAGGTATGTCACTGTGGGTGTGGGCTTAAAGACCCTCATCCTAGCTGCTTGGAAGCCAGTATTCTGCTAGCAGCCTTCAGATGAAGATGTAGAATTCTCAGCTCCTCATACACAATGCCTGCCTGGATGTTGCCTTGATGATAATGGACTGAACCTCTGAACCTGTAAGCCAGCCTCAATTAAAAGTTGTCCTTTTAAGAGTTGCCTTGGTCATGGTGTTTGTTCACAGCAGTGAAACCCTAACTAAGAAGTTGGTACCAGGAGTGGGGTATTGCTGTGATAGGCCTGACTTGCTTTTGTTTGGAAGAATGTGGATTTTGGGATTTTGGGATTTGGAAAGCAGTGGAATGTTTTAAATGGGACTTAATGAGCTACCCTAGTAGGAATATGGAAGACTGTGTTACTGAGAGTAATTTGAATTGTGTGGATCTGGCCCAAGAGGTTTCAGTGTAGAATTTCAATATGTGGCCTAGAGACTGTTTCGTGGTATTTTGGTGAAGAATGTGGTTACTTTTTGCCCTTGTCTGAAGAGTATGCCTTAGGCTATAGTGAAGACACTCAGATTAATTCTACTGACAAAGGAAATCTCAGAAACTTCTATCACAGATTTTGTTCTCTGGTTAAGTCTCGTGAAGAGCATTTTAAACAAGCATAGCAAGCTGAGAAAGGAAAAATATAAAATACATGGTTCAAGTATTAAAGGGGCACCAGAAAGTGAAATGGAGCTGAATCCTGTGTTTGAGGACATTAAGTTGAATTAAGGGAGTGGTGACCTTGGGGCAAGATCCCACCCAGCTAAATTTAGGTCTAGGCACAGTAGTACAAACCTTTAATCCCAGGAGGCAAAGGCAAACAGATCTCTGAGTTGAAGGCCAGCCTTGAACAGAGCAGGTTCTAGGTGAAAAACAAGCTGAAATCCAGGCTTGGTGGACCACACCTTTAATCCCAGGAGACAGGCATGCAGATCTGAGTTCAAGGTCAATCTGCAGTGCAAGTTCCAGAACAGCGAAGTTTAGGCAGTGAAGGACCTGGAAAACAAAGCTGGTGATGATGTAATAGAACAAGGGGCCATGTTCCTGCCTCAGCAAGCAACAGAACTCTGCAGCTTCGGCCACGTGGCTCTGGCTTTAGAGTCAAGAATAAAAGGGAATACTGGGACAATTGATGCTGGTTAACTAGATCTAAGAAATTAGCAGTGATTAAGAAACTAGCACCACTGAGGTGAAATCTTCTGGGAAGCATTTTCTGAGAGCACAAAGAAGCTGTTGTACCTCATGCTGCAGCTGAACTTGGTAATGTTTAAGAATCACCCAGGTGGTACTGGTTTTGAAGGTAAGAAGGGCTCAAGGAGAGCAGCTGAGGCTTGGCTCTATGAGAGGCCTGGGAAAGCCACTGGTGAAGGTGCAACCTCAGTTGCATCTCCAAATGAGTAATGGGCCATCTGGTGTTTTGCTGTCTTCCTTCCTCGTTGGAAGGTCAAGGTCCAAGGTTCCATAGTTAAAAAATAACTATACATCCTGCCACCCACCCCCACTCCTGCCGATAACTGTGGGGCGGTGGGCTGTGGGAAGCAGCTGGGTGCCTGGTTGAGCAAGTCTTGAACCCTGGACCTTTATCAGGACGGCAGGTGTTTTGGCGCTGCCCCCAGGCCCTGGTTCTTCTCATTCAGCTTCGGCCCTCCACAGCCTCTCCCAAAGGGAGGTCTAAGACCATCAGTCACGAGGAACAGTGCCTCAGGCCTCTCCACATGTAGATGAGGTATCTCTAAGCTCTCAGTCCAAGCCAATAGGCATTATCTGCCAGACCCTAACCCACATGCAGATGAGGTATCTCTAAGCTCTCCAACCAAGCCAATAGGCGTTTATCTGCTGTCAGACCCTAACCCACCCTGAAACTGTATATAAGGGCTCTATTCAGGAGAAGTAAAGGTGTGTTCGAGAATCATCCTGGTGTCCAAGAGTTTCTGTCTCAAGAGCTGTAACACTTGGGGAGAGATCCGCTCTCCCGGAACCTTCCTGGGGCACCAAGCTGCTTCCTTGCCTGCTAGCCGGCTTCTATCCTGGGCCGGCTCAGGGTGGAGAGAGACAGGTGCAGCACCTGGGAGTGACCGAGCTGTGACAGCGGAGACTTGAGCAGAGGCAGCAGCGGAGGCAGGCAATCTCTTTTCCCCGCTTGCACTCACACCCTTTGGCCCAGACCTCTCACACCAGGCTGGGCTGAAGACCAACAGACAGTGGAGACGCGGGCAGAGGACCCTCCCTGCTCTCACTCTGTCCTCAGCCGGGAGATCATCGTGGGACACCCTCCAGAACCGGGGACCCACAGATAACTGCTTATGCAAATTGTTAATGCTTAAACTGTCCAATCAGTACGGAACCACACCAAACCTTCGCCCCTTCCCAGCCTTTCCCTACAAAGCCCTGAGCTTTTTGGGGTCTTGGTTGAATTCTCTGCCTCCTGTACGATTCAACCCGTGGACCCACGCCAATAAACTGCCTTTGCTGATTGCAGCCAGACGGTCTCTCGTGTGTCTGTGGGTGCGCGCCAATCCGGACTAGAGTGAGGGTCTCCCTTCGGGAGTCCTAACAATGTCAGTACCATGGCATGATCACTGGATCGGATTAGATGGAGTGGATGATTGGCTGGATGGAAAGATCATGATTGGAAAATTGGTGATAAAGACATCTAGTGAAGAAGTATGTGGACAGATCTCTCCAACTGTGCAAAGGCTGTGGAGATATTTCATGTCCCATGTAAATGCTCATTAAAAGGTGACTTCAGCCTTTGGCCTGGGGCGGACCTGCAGCTGGTCTGCTCCTGTGGAAACACCGGATCCTGAGACATCCTAGAGGGACTCACTGTGATCCGGATCACCAGGAAAACACTTCTTTTTTGGATATCCTCGCATTGTCCTCCCTTTAAGACAATATAAACTTAGTAACCAAAAGTTATTTTTACCATTTTAAACACATGATTCTAAAAACAGCTCCCCCTGACCCCTTTATCTCCTTGAATTTGAAGAGCCTACATCATGGTACTGCTTTAAATATGTTCTTATTTCTTTAACGACTGAATGGCCATGGCAAGAGAAATAGAATAATCCACATATTTGGGTCAAGGAGAAATCTGTAAAGTGCAGCCACACAAACATGAAGCAACAGAGTTTTATCCTCAGCATAGATAAAAAGCTAGGCATGGTTTTGTGTGTTGCTTGCAATAAGAGAAAGAGGGGTCTCTGGGGCTCTCTGGCCAATCATCCTAGCTGACATCTGTGAGCTCTAGGATGATGAGAGACTCTGTTCCAACCCCCAATCTGAACGGCTCCTGAGGAAATACACCTGAGGTTCCTCTCTGGTCCCCACGTGCACATACACAATCAAGCTCTTACTTACCTACACGCCTTACTTGTTCAGAAATATCATCTCTGATATCGGAACACATCCCACATGGCGAGGAAGGAGTCAAAGCAGGAGCCTTCCTCCGCTTCATGCACATATGGTTTATAGGAGAACGTATAGTGATGGGCAATTGCCGCAAAGAACATTTCGATGCAGATTATGAAATCCTAAAGAGCAACAAAAACATCAGGCATCTTGTGGTTAAATCAAGTTTTCCAAACTACTAACTTTTTTTTGTTTTTGTTTTTTTCGAGACAGGGTTTCTCTGTGTAGCCTGGGCCATCCTGGAACTAACTCTGTAGACCAGGCTGGCCTCAGACTCATAGATGTGCCTCCCACACGATGGGATTAAAGGTGTGCACCACCACTATCTAGTTGTGTCTTACTCTAAGCAGATTCTTAATATGTGGGCAAGTGGAACGATGTCACCAGACAGGAAAATGGTAAGGTC
>JAJTUV010004145.1:0-74929 GCA_021653895.1 Mastomys natalensis | reverse complement strand
TTGTGAAAAAGCATCAGAACATGGAAGGCTTTCACTATTTGAATAGCATTATTAAAGGAATCCTGTTTCTAGATGATCCACGTTTGTTTAACACTATGTTTTCTGATGAATTCATCATGGATATGGTAGGATGCCTTGAATATGGCCCTGGTTTAGATCAGCCAAAGCAGCACAGAGAATTGTTGACTCAAAATGAGAAATTCAAGGGAATTATGCCAATAACACATTCCTAACTTAGGCAAAATAATACAGCAGAACTACAGAATGTAATATGTTCATGATATTGTATTGCACACAGCCATCCATATTTGAAACGAATGTTCTTTCTGATCTTACTACTATGATTATTTTTTTAAACAAAACTGAAAGAATTACCATGCTTCAAAAGATAAAAAAAAAAAAATAAAATTTCTCAAGGTTCTTGCTCAGTTAAAAGAAAACAGTATAGGTGGTGAGAGGCAATGTGAATTGTTATTAATTCTCCAAAGAATTCTGTACATTTGCTAAGACATTATAGTCTCAAAAGTAAAATGTGTTACTGAAAAAACTTGATAAAGGTAGGAATTCATGAATGCTCTGAAAGTTGTTGTGAACATGCATGATTACCAAATATAAGTAGCTTCTCTAGAACTATTTGCTTATCTAGTAGAATGTAGTCCAGGCCTAGTCAGAGCCTATGTAATGGAAGAAGCTCGGGACAGTGAAGATAATGATGACCTTATCCTTAATATAATGATCAAACAAGTGATCTATTATTCTGATCCTGAATTTTCATGAGACATCATTTGACAACAGTTCTGTGTACTCTTCCTGATCCAGAAAATATGTGTGTCACAGCTAAAGGATGTGAAAGATGGAAATTTCTGAATATTTTTCTATACACGTTGCATGAGGAACCTCATAGCACCAATTTTGTCCACCACAATAGAAAATGACAGTGATGATAATAGGGCTAACATCTGCCCTGATAAATATAAAAATGCACAATTACTTGGAGCAGTTTTAGAAGTACTCAGATATTGTGTACAATGCTACCGAAAATACAAGAAAAATTATATTACAAGCAACAACTTGCTCACAGAATCTTGGCGCTGATGATTCAAAGCACATTTTTCTGATTTTGTGTGCTATCCAATTTATGAGAAAAATGATTGGCCTTAAAGACAAATTTACGATCTTTACATAATTAAGAAAAATATTTTGAACCAGTTGTAAATGCTTTTGCTAAAGAAACTCAGTATAATATGTTTAATTCAGCTATTATTGAGCTATTTGAATTTATAGAGAAAAAGAAAACATTAAGTCTCTCATTGCAAACATTGTGGAAAGTTTTTTTTAATGTCTTTTGAATCAATTCAATATGTCCAGACATTTAAACGGCTGAAAAACTAACTGAATATGAAGAGGAGAAAAAGAAGAAGAGAGAAAACTAAGAAGGAATTTACATAATATATCAGAAAATATATTGCAGACATATAAAAGTTATGGAGATAAAAGTCAAGGCAGACAAAATTTTGTAGATGGATCACAGAAGAAGGCAAAGAAGAAGAAGGAGGAGGAAGAAGAGGAGAAGGAGAAGTTGAAGTTATTCTACCAATGGGAAGTGACTTTCCAAGTCATTGTGACATATTTCGGAAAATTAAAGAGACAAATGAGAGTGAAAATGTAATAGAACGCCCAAAAAGAAAATCATCTGCAACCTCTGAATGTTCTCCCATCTCAAGGCAATGATTCTAATAATCAAATGAGTATAGTTCACCGTAGCAGCCTTTGTTCCTTTAGTGGATTTCCCATATGATACTGAATGGTGACAATGATGATAATCATTATGAAAATGAAGAAGATGAAGAACCTCCAAAAAAAAAAAAAACCCTAATCTTAGTTCATATAATCATATGAAGCCCTCAACTCCTAGTTCACATAAAATTCTATAAAAATCACTAACTGAAAATATAATTAAAAAAAATTCTTTCTCTTACAGACTTTTAGATATGGTAGAATGAATAGGAGGCCTTAGTTTTACATAAAGAAAACCTCCCATATTATATTATATTATTTATTAAACTCTTTTCCTCTTCCGAATACATGCTGCTAAAGTAAGATGCTCTTGATAAGAAGTTATGACTCAGTTGTTTAATTATTTTATACTATGCATCTATTTTATGGGGTTTTCTTATGTAAAACTAAGCCTCTATGAGAAATTCTGACCTTTTCAAAGTGAGTGACCACAAGTGATTACATTTCTCACTCATCTCTGTGAATACCAAAACACAGAAAGTTATCTTTGAGAGCAAAAAAAGCCCTATTTTTAGTTACCAAGCCACCAGTGTTGGGAGCTTAAGAGGACTCTTTTACCACCCTTCAGATCCACCCACCACCACACATTAATTAATGTGAAACCCAATCCAAATACACAAAGACCATAGGCATCAGGCTCCAGATGCTTGCCCCAAGATTCTTTTTCCTTCAAGTAACCAAGTGTTTTCCAGAGTTGGGGAGGGTAGAAAGATAAAGAGGGTGTTTGAGGGGGGAAGGAAGAGAGAGGATGGGGAGGCCAGAGAGCTTCCCATAGTGTTTCTGTTTGTGTATCCCAATTTGTTATTGGGTAAGATATTCAAGTTATCTGAGGCTGTGGAGGTGAAATGGGGACTAAAAAGTTTGGTTCAAGCAGATTATCATTCAGTTTCATTACCTGCTCCTCCTGCTGGAGCTGGCAAAGAGAATCATCTGCAAATATGTTGGCTGAGACAAAATCAGGATATATGAAAAATAAAAGGACAAACTTTGACAACAAAACTCTACTGTTAGAAGGTAAAGCTATAAGGTCAGGAAGGGAGAAGGCTGGAGAGGTTAGAGGGAAGATGTGACCTAGGCTGACAAGATAGGGACAACTGTACCATGGAGGTGGAAGAGAAAGGTACCAAAGGAACTGGACAAAAGGGTTTCACTCTGGCCCATTCTTTCATGTTTCCTTTGCTTACAGCTCGTGTTATATGCACTTGTGCCCTGTATGCACTGTGTGCCCCTGGCTGGCACTGGTGAGAGCTGGGTGAAGGTGGTGGAAAAGAAAGGTTAAGAAAAGGAAAACTAAGGTATTTTAAGGGATAGGAAGGAAGAGGAAGGGAAAGAAAAGGGGACGGCTGTTACCTGGCCATCCTGATGCAGGTGATGGTGAAGGATCTGAGAGTGTGGCTGCTGATGTGTGGGTCAGAATATGAATAAAGGGGGCGGGTGGGTAGGTAGCAGCTGTGACTGGATGATGGGTCCTTCACTTCCTAGGGCTGAAGACAAATTGAAGGAGGCAAAAGGAGTACCAAAAATTAAACCCTTGTTTTCTCAAAGGACTGCTGGTTTTGGAGTACACAGAACCTGAGATACCTGGCATGCCTGTGTTACTGGAGGTGGCTGATATACCAGTGTTGTATCCAGGAGACACATATCCACTTGCTGTTGGAAAGGGGTGGCTGAGGCATACACACTGACATTCACACTATGCTGCTTGGAAAAGGTAGGAGCCATAGGAAACACAGCAGACCCATACTGGAAGGTGCTGGGGGCCCTGGACCCCTGTGTAGTATGGCAGGTTGGTGTAACTATAGCTAGGAGGTGGTGCCTTAGAGTGTCTGCTGCATGGTGAGGTGACTCCTTGTCTGGTTCTTCTGGGTTGGGCCAAGATTGTGGCTGGGGAGGAAGCATCCCTACGGCTGATCTTGGTAAGGTCACCAGAGTAAGAGTTACTGGCCAGGCTAACCATCCCTCTCAGTAAGTGGAAGGGTGGGCATGGGAAACAGGATACTGGAGTAATCCAATGGAAATCTTGTCTGGAGCATCTGTAAATCATCATAACCATGAACTTGTGGTGGGTGTGCATGTAACAGCGCTGGAGCCATAATATATGGATTAGGCAACAATGGCGGGACTCCAGGGAAGGTTTGGGAGGAGCTTTTCCTAAGTGGAGTTTTCCTGAGCTTTGAGTTGAAGCTGTGACATTAGAGTTGCTGCCCAGCTAAGGCCCAGACAAACTGCCACATTCAGACTGAAGGAGACACTGACCACTGGGGAGGGGGGCAGAGACAGTGTTGAATGTGGTAGAGAAAGTGCGGGTAGGAAGAATGTAGATTCGCCTCACTCTCTAAACTTGTATGCAAAAGAGTGGATGTTGAAGTAGGCCCAGAAGATGTTGATGAAGAAAGAGATATTCTGATTGTAGAATAATGCACTGCTATGTTCGTGGTGGTGGTATTTGGAATCTCCTCACTATGGCTCAAGCAACTTAATAAGAATGAGTGCTGATTGGCTATTGTTAGTAAGGAAGCTGCAGGTAGTGTTTCATTGAGAGAGGGTATACTAGAAGTGGAAGGTGATTCAAACTTCATTGCAGAGCCTGTAGCACCTTCAACAGATTGTGTGGTCTGTAAACTGCTGTCCTGCACTGAGCTGAAACCATTCTTAGCCTGAGTCAGGTTCATTTGGGATGATAAAGAGATGAGCTGGGATACTGCCATGTCTGTGTGGATCCTTTCATATAAAGGGCCTTGAGCATTATTTTCGAGGTAAAGTTGTCTACTGAATCGGCCACTCTGATAACCAGACTCCTGACTCGATTAGATGAAACTGTAGATGAAAACTCACTGGCCAGATGCTATACAGGCTACTAGGAGCCTGGCTTGCAGAAGCACTTGTGGTGGGGGTGGACTCATAATCAGAAAGGACAGACTCTGACCCAAACTGCAATGCTTCAAACTGCAGATTTAGCCCTGAGATATCTGCTGAGCCAGGCATCTCCACAGCCAGAGCAGGAATCTTAGATGTCAAGGAGGTTTTTCTTCTTTTCCTGTTTCAGTTTCTGCTGAGCCATCTGAGGGCTGGAAGATTGTTTTCTGAAGATCCTGGAGACATCTGTGGAGCCTAGGTGGATTTGCTTGGCAGAGAAGAGGGTGGAGGAGTGCAGCTGTCATGGTAGCCACTGCAGTGGCTTCTGAAGGAATACATCCATTATGGTTGAAGATGGGGTGAATGTCTGGCGCTTTGCAAAAGGACTGTGCACTGTCGAGTCATTCGCACTCTTCAAATCATACTACACAAGTTATGGTGATGTGTTGTTGAACCCATATCCCAAGAGGAATGATAGTGCTTCAAGATTGAGAATGTTGAGCTGCCGGGTGAGCAAGGCTTGCACAGTCTTGAATTGCTCCAAGAACTGGTACCTGTTGTACTGCTACCTTTAGCTCCTCCAACATTACCGAATCCTTTCCTGAACATTCACCACGCTTTGATGAAAAAAAAATGTATTCTCTGAAGCAGGCTGTGATATGGCATTCTGCTTCGAAATACTGAAGGCTGGGCCAGGGAAGGAGCCTGAGATGGATCCAGATTAATGATTCATTCTTCATTGAAGACAGTGTCTTTCCCAACAAGGTCAATTCTCTGACCTGCCGGGAGCCTGTCCCGCACGGTGGAAGGAGAAGGTGATCTCTTTTGTCTCCTCCATCGGTTGTTCTTCTTGTGGCAGCCCCCCCCCCCCCCCCGGAGGAATGGGAAGAAGGTAGGCAGAGGAAGACTTAGGGTTAGGCTACTGTAGCTGGCCCCGCCCTCTGGTATCCTCCAGAAAGTGCCCAGGACAGCAGAGGATTAGGCAAATGGCCTTTGTACCCCCCTCTGCAGGCGCTGCCAGGCTCTAACTTAGATCTGTTAGTTTGAGGTGCAGGAAGAAAAGGACACTTAAAGAAGTTATCACAGTTTATTACTAAGTTTAAAAAGTTTCCTAAAAAAGCTATCTAAGAAAAAAAGTGGAAAGGTCCTAAATGAGAGATTCTAAGCAGGGAAGACAGAAGAGGGAGAGAGGAGCGGAGAGAAGAATAGAGAAGAGAAGAGAGGAGGAAAAAAGCGGGCTGCTAACGAAAGTCCCTTTGTCTTATACCTCATTCAGAGTACATGATCACATGTTACAAAGTTCATCACAAGTTCACACCAAAATTCAAATCATAAATTGAAATAGAAGTTTACAACAGAAAATGTTTACATGCATATCCATTAGAGTAATTATCTGGCTAAACATCCATCACCTTTCTAGCTCCACAGGTTCATCGAAGGTTTAAAACTATAACTTAAGAAATTAGTGAAGTTTTGTATAGATAAACCCAAGCAATATTTTCTCTTCTGTCCTAGCACCTATAATAAATTGTGAGTTCCCTTTTAGTGACCCTTGGTGAATTGTTTTACAACCACATTGGAATGTGCTCTGAGCAGGAGAAGTCTGGTTACTATCTAAGAGCTGTTAACCAATGACACTTGAGAGACTGGCAGAGCTCTCAGAGCAGTATTGATTGTCAGAAAGGGACTTAATACCGGTCCCACTATAAAAGAGCTAAATAATCATTGATATAATTTTAGGAATTCTTATAGGGTCATCATTAAGACTTAAGAAGTCATCTATTTGTCTATATAGCATCACTATGAGACAGTACATCTTCGTGGGTCTGCAGAGATCTGCTCCAAGGGGGTGTGCTATTGCTAGTGATTGTTACATATGCTTAATAATAATAATAGGAAAAGCATATCAACAGCAGGGATTTTTCCTAAAATATGTCCACACAGCCTTGCTGATGGGGCACACTTGTCGCAGATTATAAATCTGAGGCAAGCATTTCAGGATGATCACCGGCTAATTATTAGCTTTTCCCATTATGGCTCCCAACACTGACCAGCAGTGATTGTCACATTCTCCACAGGCAGAGGCACTGAAGACACATTAGAGTCAGTGAAGATCTTGGTCTCAGAAAGATCTTCACTGTAATCTTCAGTTCCCCACTCTTCTGTTGCAGTCCTCCATGTACCCAGGAGAAGTCTCAAATATTCTGGGATAATTTGACCCTTCAACCCCAATGAAATCAAGTCTTGCTCCATCATCTGTTTCAAAGTGGCCAGTGTTGCTACATATATTGCCACTGCTATTGCCATAATTATCAGTGTTGGCTGGCTCTGCATCATCAGCTGCGTTAAAGTTTCCCATTCCTTGAGCAGAAACCCTTCCTCACCTACTAGAACTACCTCTGGCCTCTTCTGCCTCTGTCTGTGCCTCTTCTAGAAGGCCCTCCACTCTTAGTGCCATCCAATCCATTTTCCTGGCCCCAAAACTCTCATCCACAGCTGGCACCTCTCCCCTGTCTTGGTGGCCCACGATGTCACTCACTATAGTCTCTGTCCCAGTCTCAATTTTCTTTTCCTTCTTCATTAGATTTAGTTTGTCCATCATTCTTCTGTCCTAAGACTCCTTTCTTCTTCTTGACCATCTCCCAGAAATGTGTGTTTGGATTTCCTTCCAGGAGAACATTGATAGCTCTATTGACATCTCCATTGCAGTCATGCAAATCAATCACACATTCACCCTGGTTTTTTGCCTGAGATATCAGTCATTTCACCTTCTCCTCAAAGTCAGCATCATTATGGTTCAAAATCATCTGTGCAAGTCAAATTTGCTCTGCAATGGCCTGTGACCTCTGCTTGTGCTGTGTTTGGTTTTGGTTTAAAGTTGTTCCCAGTTTCCCCGGGCTCAGTTAGTGCCCACTGATGTCATCATTTACAGTATATACAAATAACAGTATTTACAAGGAAGAATACTCAGTCTCCTCCCAATGAAACCGGAATGGCGCCATCCCTGTCATGTGACATGGCTTGTGCCTTTCAATTGGGGAATTGAGCCCCTTGATGTTGAGAGATATTAATGATCAATGATTATCTATTCCTGTTATTTTGATGTTGGTGGTGGTGGTGGTGGTGGTGGTATGTGTGTGTGTGTGTGTGTGTGCGCGCACACACACACGCACAAGCTTCCCTTGGTTTTCCTGGTATGGAATTTTTTTGTTTCCAGTGGTGTTTTGGATGTAGTTATTCTCCTTGTGTTGAAATTTTTCTTTCTAGTGTTTTCTGTTGAGCTGGATATGTGGATAGACATTGTATGAATTTAGATTTGTCTTGAAATATCTTGTTTTCTCCATCTCTGGTGATTGAGAGTTTTGTTGGGTATAATAGTCTGAGTTGGCATCTGGTTTTTAGAGGTTGCAACATATCAGTCCAAATCCTTGTATCTTTTAGAGTCTCTGTTGAGAAATCAGGAGTAATTCTGATAGGCCTGTCTTTATATGTTACTCAGCCCTTTTTCCCCTTGCAGCTTTTAATATTATTTCTTTGTTTTGTAGGTTTTATGTTTTGATTATCATGTGTTGGGAAGATATATTTTTTCTGGTCCAGTCTAATTGTGTATATAAGCTTCTTATATGTTTAATTACATCTCTTTCTTTAGATGATTTTGATCAAAATGTTTTCTGGGTCTTGTATTTGGGACTCTTTGCCTTTTATTCCTATTATTCTTTGGTTGGGTATTTTCATTGTATCCCAGATTTCCTGAATGTTTTTTGTCAGGAACTTTGCAGATTTAACATTTTCTTTGACTGATATATCAATTTATTCTACTGTATCTTATATACCTAAGATTGTCTCTTCCATCTCCAGTATTCTGTTGGTGATGCTTGCATCTGTTGTTCCTTTTCTCTTCCCTACGTTTTCTATTTCTAGGATTCCCTCAATTTGTGTTTTCTTCATTGCTTATATTTCCACTTTCAGGTCTTGCATACTTTTATTTCCTTCACCTGGTTAATTGTATTTCCATGTATATCTCTAAGGATTTTATTTGTTTCCTATTTAAAGACCTCTACCATTTTTATTTTATTTTCCTGTATTTCTTTCTTTCCATTTAATTCTGTTTATTATAGTCTACACATTTTAATGATTATTTTATTTTTTACATTCCAAATGTCTGTAATTCTTTAAAGCATTTATTTATTTCATTTCTAAAGACCTCTATCATCCTTATAAGATTGGATTTAAATCATTTTCTTATGCTAAGATATCTAGAGCTTGCTGTAGTAAGGTAGCTTTGCTCTGAAATTGTCATATTGCCCTGGATTTTGTTGGTTGTGTTCGTTGAGAGCTATTTGTGTGACTTTGATTTCTGGAGGTTCCTTTTGTAGTATTGTGGAAGGGGGAGGCAGTTAACTTCAATGATCCTGGTATAGCAGGTCTCTGATGGGTATCTTTGGGCTGTGTGGTTTTGGATCAGCTGATATGTATGTTTCAGGATCCAAAGGTGTGTATATTTCAGGATTTGCAGGTTTGATAAAGATGGGCAGATAGATGGTAGGGGAATGGAAGTCTGGAAATTCCTGTAGAATAACAGGCTTCTCAGGGCAGTT
This sequence comes from Mastomys natalensis, assembly GCA_021653895.1. Classification (NCBI taxonomy): domain Eukaryota; kingdom Metazoa; phylum Chordata; class Mammalia; order Rodentia; family Muridae; genus Mastomys; species Mastomys natalensis. The sequence goes on along the minus strand of JAJTUV010004145.1, from coordinate 65,678 downwards.
TTGCATGCTCCAGAGGATGCAGTGACCAGGGAATTTGGGTCTGGAATTTATTAATAATGAAGTATGTTGGGAAGTAGCCTATGAGAGGCAGCTGGATACCTAGTTGAGTGCAGACTTTGAATCCTGGAGACCCTCAGGTACAGTAGGAGTTCGGCCTTGCTTCTAGGCCCCTGGCTCCTTTCACACAGTTATGGCCCTTCCCACAGAGAGGTTTGTGGCCATTGGTCATGTAGCACAGGTAGAGGACATGACTATAGGCCACAGAGCCTCAAGACAGATCTCTATACTAATGAGATACCTAAAGGCCAGAAGGTGTAGTCAATTAAGCATTCCTTCACAGACCCTCCTCCTTGCAAACGATATTTAACATCAGGCCCACACTGAGAATAGGGTTATAGCTTCACCCATTTTCTGTCATGACAATAAATAGCTTAAGACCATATCTTACGACCATGGACTGTCTCTCTTCTTTGGGACCCACTGTGGGGAACCGTGGAGAAGGTCTTCAAATATAGAGCCACAGTCTAATCTCCTACCTATGACCTATCTACGCTTCCAGTCACGGAGGCCACCAACTCATGCCAGCAGTGACCCAGCACAGTAAGTCACTGTGACCAAGAGTCTCACCCCCACTGGATGCAGCCAGAGTATCTCCCCTTCCCCCCTAAGGCTGCAGGTTGATCCAGCCCGTACACTCCCATCTTGACCCCATTTGGACACAGAAGTGGCCTCTCAGAGGTGCCTGAGAGCCCAAGGGCCAGAGAACCAGTTGGTTCCCAGCCACTTCCTGGCCCAGGGACCCCCAACTTAAGAGCTCTGGCCCCCACAGGACCCCAGACCGGGTTCCATGGAGTGTAGTCCTGTGGCTTCTTACAGCCTGATATCCATCCAGCACCAGCATGGTATGAACAGTCAAATTCCTGTGCCTCTGGCTCTCTGAGCCATGGCACTAGCCTCTTGGAGGTGACAGACACGGGACCCACAACTCATCCCACATGACCTATGCCCACACACACACTACAGCCCAACAGAAGTGTGTAATATCTTTAAAAAATGTTTCTAACTAGAGAGAAAAAAAATCCAGAAGATCTTATATTGAATCCCCTCACTGCTCCCTAGAATATTTATTCTTAGATTACTTAAAGGACAAGAAACTACCTAAAGCCATGACAAGACCACCTCAAAAGATGCCCAAGTGTACTGTTTCATAATTAGCACCTGTCTACACTAGCCAGGTTAGAAAAACTACAGTTAATAAATCAAAGGTTTATTCTCAGAAATATTTACCTTACTACTGAAGAAAATGAATGCCAGGTTAATGTTATTCTGCTCTGCCTAGTAACATACACCTTTTTGAATAAGGAGGTTTGCTGTTTAAAAGAAATTAAAAGGAACTTCTGATGTGTTCAGTAACATTTTTATTGATTTTTGATCTATCAAAAAATTACAAGGATTGTTATGTTGGAAAGTTGAATATTTTCTTTTTAAGACAGAGGTTAATTAGCTAAGCATTCATTTTAAGTCACATAAGTAAGAGCATAGAAATATACTGAAAAATCCAGGAAAGAAATAACAAAATGAATTAATAATAGTATAAGTTCAATAAGAAAAAGATAGAAAACTTATATTGGGCCCATAGAAAATACATAACTACAGATGACAAAAATGTGAACAGTAATAAAATCTAGTTGATAACTTCAGTGAATTTTATTCTGAAAGCCAAAATTAAAACTCTGAAAATAAATACGATTTTGAGCACTTTGAATTTCATATGCTTCAAATACTTTCCAGTATCTAAGAAAATGAAAGAAGTTCAGATTTAGATCAAATGATCTATGTAAGTAAATCAAGGTGTTTTAAATATAGCTTTTCAACTATAATCACATGTGATGTCTAAACATTTTACTTAGAAATGAAGAAATAGTCTTTGAGATCACCAAAAGAGAAGTGATAGACAACTCAGATAGCCACTAATGATCTCTGCTTCCTGTAGCCACTATTAATCTAATGCGTTGAGTGGATGTGTAATCTGTGCCTTGAAACTTGATTTGAACTAGCCAAATGTGATAGGCTATTACATCTAAGATTAGTTTACAAAGGACTCTGCCTTCTCTCTGATTTGTGCTCTCTTGCTGATTCTTGTTTTTCTGTAACCAATTGTCATTTTATGAACTTCATAATAAAAAAGCCCAAAGAGCAGGGACATAACCAGGGGAGACTGGGGGCCAAGAGGCAGTGAGAAACGGATGCCTGACAACATCAGGATGAATGAAATTGAAAAGGTCTTTTCCTATTCAAGCCTTGTGGTGTCCACAGCTCTAGGCGACTCTGCAGATTTTTAAGTGTCCTTAAGTTTACCACAGTTAGCTAAGATTTCCCTGGATTCCCATTCCATAGGAATGATAAGATTATAAATGTCATATGAAGGCACTCAGGGTGTTTTCTTACATAGGGACACATAATTTAAAAGAGAAATCTGAAATTCCTGAATGTGCCATTTCTGAGCAGAACAGAGCAACAAACTGATAGAATGAATAGACAAGGAACACAGGCATCCTTGAATATGTGCTTGAGAGTCATAGTGCTACTCATTCTACTAGGTGTTGTCATCTGCCACAAACTGTTACTAATTGCCTGTATGCTATAAGAGGCTATTCCTGAAACTGATTTTCTGAACTCTTTGTTATATACTCTTACAGTGGAAACCAAAGCTGTAGGCGACATACCAATATAGCATGTAGCAAATTTTAGGAAATGCTACAACCAGCAAAAGCTTAACATAGTGCCCATTCTTTTAAAACTGTCCATGGTAGCTAATTCTGACTTCAAGGACAGAAACTTCAAATTTAAACAAACTGAGATAAAATAATCACTCATGACTAAACACAGTGTAAGATAAAATATCCTTTGGGAATGCTCCCATGAGTAGTATAACTTCATCATATTGTAGATATTTCTAGCGTTTTGGCAAACACCCACATTGACACCCATAGTGACCACACCAGTTTGCACTCCCATAAATGTTTGATAACTTTTATTCTTTCTCCATATACATGCCAGCATTTGTCATGTTTTTTAAAAAATACTTAGCCATTTGAAATAAGTAAGTTGGGACCTCAAATTTACCTTACTTTCCAACTCCCAAATGACTAGGAAAGTTGAACATTAAAATATTTCTTATCCAGTTTTTACTTCTTCTGAGAAGTCTCTGCTTAATCTCATGCCCCAATTTTAATTAGGTTTTTAGTTTCATACTATTTGTTTATTAGATTCAATTTTTAGTTCTTTGTGTATTTTTTACACTAACCTTCTGTCAGATGTTGTTTTGCTTTATTTTCCTGTTGCTGTAATTAAAAGCCATGGCCAAAAATATCTGGGAAGAAATGAACTTACTTCATCATACAGGTTACAGTCTATCACTGAGGAAAACAAACGTGCAGATAGTCTCCATTGTGGAATACTGTTTACCTGCATGCTCTCCTTGTCTTTTGCAGTCTTTTTTCTTATACAGTCCAGGACCACTTACCAATGTTGGGCTCTCCTACACCAATTAACCAAGAAAATACTCCATATACATACCTATAAATTAATCTGATGGAGACATTTTCTCCAATGAGGTCCATGACACAACTAGTATACAGGACTTTGTATTCAGGACTTTGCTGTATGTGTTTATCATCTATAGTAGTTTTCTATTAGAAATTGTAGTGTCCTTTATTGTTTATAATATTCTTTATATGGACTTAAAATAGCATAAATCTTTAGACATACTCAACATTTTAGGCAGATAGTAGAAAAAGCATATGTTAAGATTTGAGAGGGATTACAGCCAGTGTAACTATGCAAAGGAAAACAGATTCCTTCTAAGGCATAACTGACCCAACCCGCGGGCCTTGGTTATTCGTGGGGTTCAGAGGCAGACCATCACCTGAAAAAGGGAACACAGCCCAAGAGAGAGAACGGAGACCCTGCGGAGGTTTTGTCAAGGTGTAACTTTAATGGGGGAGCAGTTTACAATATATAGTTTTAGGCAAGGAAGAAAGAAGGGCAAAGGTCCTCTGCCCGGTGCCATCTAGCCCCCAGGAAATGCCAGACGTTCTTTAAGTTACTGAGACCTGAGATCTGAGGGAGCCTATTCTTTAAGCTGGCACTGATTAACCTTCCCAGAACAGCCAGGTAATTCCCTGAGACTCTCTTGGAAAAATGGGTAGTTTCGTGGGCTTATCTCTTGACAGAACAAGGGAATCTTCTTTGGTCGAAGGTCAGGTTTTTCCCAAAGGAGCAGTTTCTCATGGAGGCAGTTTCTCATAAAGGCAGTTCACAATTTTCATAAGCTGAGATGGTGGTCCAGGGTCCCCAACACATAACTGACTTTATTTTATTTTAAATATTTGAAGTTGTGCTTCCTTTAGCTATGTCTTCCAAAATACTAGAGAAATTAATTAATGTCATGATAATTAATGTAATATAATATATTCTTATTTCATTTAAGTGAATCTTTTGATGTAATAGGTTAATTCAACTTCTTTCTTCTTTTTGATTTTTATTATATTTGTGTTAGATTTAAAAAGAGTAATACATTTAAGGATAAGAAGCAATTGCACTGGGTGTTGGGTTCTAATAAGCCTTAATAGAGCGTAAAAAGTAAATATTTATGTTACACAGTAGAATACTCATTATTCTGTTTTAGTTAATTTTATGCAACTAAAATGTGGTATAATAAAACACAAGTAAGAATGCTAAAAAATTTTGCATGGTTTTGTATGCATTTTGAACTCAGGTAGCATTTTTGCAGCCTATTTTATGTTTCAATTTCCTTTGTTTTGTTTACATCTGAACTAGTTAAATAATTATTTTCCTCCATTGTTGGTGGGACTGCAAGCTGATACAACCACTTTGGAAATCAGTCTGGTGGTTCCTTAGAAAATTAGACATAGCATTACCTGAGGACCCAGCTATACCACTCCTGGGCATATGCCCAGAAGATGCTCCAACATATAACAAGGACATATGCTCCACTATGTTCATAGCAGCCTTATTTATAATAGCCAGAAGCTGGAAGGAACCCAGATATCCTTCAACAGAGGAATGGATACAGAAAATGTGGTACATTTACACAATGGAATATTACTCAGCTATTAAAAACAATGAATTCGAGAAATTCTTTGGCAAATGGATGGAACTAGAGAATATCATCCTGAGTGAGGTAACCCAATCAAAAAAGAACACACATGGTATGCACTCACTAGTAAGCAAATATCAACCCAAAGGCTTGAAATACCCAAGATACAACTCAGAGACCACATGAAGCTCATGAAGAAGGAAGACCAAAGTGTGGGTGCTTTGGTCTTTCTTAGAAGGAGTAACAAAATACTCATGAGAGCAAATATGGAGACAAAGAGTGGGACAGAAACTGAAGGATTGGCTGTCCAGAGACTGTTCCACCTGGGTCCATCCCATGTACAGTCACCAAAGGCAGATGCTGATGTGGATGCCAGGAAGTGCATGCTGACAGGAGCCTGATATAGCTGTCTCCTTGGAGGTCTGCCAGAGCCTGACATATAGAGAGGAGGATGGTTACAGGTAATCATTGAACTTATCATGGGGTTTCCAATAGAGGAGTGAGAGAGAAGACTGAAGGAGCTGAAAGGGTTTGTGGCCCCATGAGAAGACTAACAATATCAACCAGCCAGAGCTCCCAGGGTCTAAACCACCAGCCTGGGAGCACATAGGGAGGGCCCCATGACTTCAGCTGTATATGTAATGGAGGATGGCCTTATCAGGCACAGGTGGGAGAGGAAGTCCTTGGTCCAATAAAGGCTGGATGCCCCATGTGTGTGAATTCGTGGACGAGGATGTGGGAGTGGGTGGATTTCTATGTGGGGGAAATGGGGAAAGGGGATAACATCTGAAATGTAAATAAAATATCCAATAAAAATAAAAAAATAATTATTTTTAAACAAACCTCATCAACTAGATTCCATTTATCATTTCTAAAAATAATATGTTTAGAAAACGTAAAAGCCTGGTTTTGGGTAATGCCTTCCTATAAATCCAGCATTTGGAAAGTGCAGACAGAATGATCATGAAACTCAAGGTCATCTCTGGCTCCATAACCTCTTTGAGGACAGCCTTGGATATTATAAGACCTCATATTACAAATGAGATATGGAACAGGACTAGAAAATTAAAAAGAGAAAAAAAAATTGTGACAGAATTGTACGAGTTCAGATATATTATAATAATTTTATATTTACATTTTAGTCTCATAACTGTACTTGGATAGTTTGTCATTTATTATTCAGTAATAAATCTCCAAAATTTAGTATTTAGTTTGTCATTTATATTTCTGCAATATATTTCCACAAATTTAGTGATTAACAGCCTAAGCAACATTTATTGTACCATGGTTTCTGAAATTAGTGAATTAGATGTAGTTCTGGAACAGAGTGTATTATGAGCCTATAATCAAGATGACTGCTGGACCTTGACGCATGAACATACTGATTTCTGCTAGAGAATATGCATTAAGTTTATCTACCTAGCTCTTGTGAGCAGTCTATCATTTTTCCAAATGGGAACTTGTCTGTAGCATTTTTCAGAATGTGGCAAAAGTCTTTCCCTCACCAACAAGTAGATCCAGAAAGGTGTGGGGGTTGGGGGAGAGAGTTTCAGAAATATAAAGGAATACCCTTGCAGGATTTTGGCAGGTATTTCTCTTATGGTGTGTTTAAAAAGTAGAGCCTTTATTTGATATTTTAGAAGTTGGTGGACCTATAGGGAGTCAAACAAGAAAGAGAAAAAGAATACCTACATTGAATAAAGCAGCAGCATCTGGTGACGAGATACTGGTTTGGGGCAGCTGTTCTTAGCCACAGAGTCAATCATCAAAAATGTGTGGAAGATAATGGATCTGAAATAAACTTTCACTCTAGAACTTGATACAATGTAAAAGTTGTTTGTTTTTTCCTACTGGGAGAAAGCCAAACCAAATTAAGCATGCATACAAAAACCATTTGTATTTCACCAAGGCACAAAATTTATACAAAGTAATTTTTATACATAGTAAACTACATGTCCTTATGACATTGTGCAACTTTCAAGCATCTTATTTTGACATGTAGTCATAATCATAAATATACATATTTGGCATGTCAAACTTGAATAACCTCTGCATTCAATGTATAATTAGTCAAATGTGAAATAGATTCAGATGAGCACTTAAGGTCATGGAGATCATAAAGAAATTACTAAAATTGAGTAGAAACAAATAAGCTTTTCTGAAGTTAATATATCTCCTTTTAGTTTATTAAGGTATATTATCTTAAATAAGAGAACATTCAAGACAATCATGCTCTAGTCATGTTATGGAGCATGCTTTTAGTTGCATATTTGGAGACCGACTCATGCAGACCTCAATGAATTCCAGGCCAGCTTGATGAAATTATACTTTAAATACCTGAGAAAATTCAGAAAACTACAAATACTGCTGTTTTTATTCTTTCCAATATCACAAAGCAAAGTAAGTGTTCATCAAATTTTATATAGTATCCATGAAATTTCCTGTTTTGATTCTATATTTCTGGTGACCATTTTTTCTTAACATTAACTATGCATTTAGCTTATTTATAGGTTTCCCTTAATTCAGGATTTCTCATTACTGCCAATTCCAGGATCAAGGTTCATTTTAAGTTACTATCCTAAAAGTAGTAAATAATAATACATAGTAATAATAAATAAATAAATAAATAAATAATCCATATCTTGTAATCTACAGTCATCAGTGAAATGAATCTGTCACTTAGTATATTGATAAATTTAAGAAAAAATGAGCTAAAAGGTTAAGCTATTAAATTCCTTACCATATGAAAATACTTTATTTTTGATCTACCATGATTCTAAGAAGCTTATATAAATAAATATAATATATAAGTTCAGAAGGCCACTGATGAATTATGTTTCTAAAAATTTCTTGATTTTTAACTTGTACAGAACAGAGGCCTTTGCAGATCACATATTAAAATGAAATTTGAAGATGAATCAAAGAAACTAGAATAAAATGTTCTGACTGTGGTAACCCAGATTCAGAAATACAAATGATGCACGTTCTCTCTGATATGTGGATACTAGCTTCAAGTCTTTAATTACACATGTTTAACACAGAATGCAAGCAAAGAAACTAGCAAGATGACGGTATCTCCATATTTTAAGAGATATTCAAGTATTTTTTTTTGAGAGAAATAGTGTAACATAAATAAAATGAAAGAAGAGTTAAGGAATAATGCTGCCAGAAATTTTTAAGCAGGAGAGGAAATAAAAGAAGATGCAGATAAATGAGGCCAGGGACTAAATGTTTGACTAAATGAAGGGTATATGAAAAAAATGAAAATCTACTAACCCAATTAAAAATTAAAAGTATAATTTTCCTTCAGTCTTCATTTTTGTCCCTGTCTTACCTTTAGAGGGAATCATTTCTGGTTAAAATTTTTGAGCTGTGTGGGTGTCTCCATCTCTCAACATGGGGTCATGTCTATCTACTGGAGGTGATCTTTACAGGTTGTATCTTCCCTTTTTTTTGGATATTCCAGCTAAAGTCATCACCTTAGGGTCCTAGGAACCTCTTGTTTCCCTGGAGTCTGGGACTTTCTAATGGCTATCCCCAGTTCCCCTTTCCCCACTGCTACGTTTCTGTTCAATTTCCTGACCCTCTGTACTTCTCTCCTGTCCTTTCCAGTACCTAATCCTGTACCCCCTTTCCCTTCTGCTCCTCTCTCCCCCCCAGATCCCTCAGTTCCTCTACCTCCTGCCATCAAGAGACTGTCCCACCTAGGGATTCATTCCATCTCCAGACACCAAATTCTCACACTATTGTTTATGCCAAGAAGTGCTTGCCTACAGGAGCCTTGTATGGCCTTTCCTGAGAGGTTCTACCAGTACCTGACCAATACAGATGCAAGTGAGCCAGGGACCCCAATGGAAGAGCTAGGGGAAGGACTGAAGGAGCTGAAGGGAATTGCAACCCCACAGGAAGAACTAACTGGACCACCTGGAGCTCCCAGGGAGTAAACTACTAACCAAAGAATGTATACATGGAGGGAGTCATGATTCCAGATACATATGTAACATAGGATGGCCTTGTCTGACAACAACTGGAGGGGAGGCACTTGGTCCTGTGGAGGTTTGATGCCCTAGAGTAGCGGTATGCTAGAGCAGTAAGGCAGGAGTGGGTGAGTGAGTGGAGGAGCACCCTCATAGAGGCAAAGGGGAGGGAAGAAAGGGGGGATGGGATGAGGGTTTGTGGAAGGATAACTGGGAAGAGGAGATATCACTTGAAATGTAAACTAATGAAATAATTAATCAAATATAAACAAAATTATAATTTTAATTAAGTAAAGTTGGGAGACTATCTTCATGGATAGATAATACTACTCTTAGATACTGTAAATTACTAAAAAATCTGAAAAGGCCACCTCCTGTAACCAAACAGGACTTCCAGCAGAGGAATAAGGACACCAACCTAGCTACAAAACTTTTGACTCAAAATTGTCTTGTCTACAAGAAATGCAGGGGCAAAGATGGAGTAGAGACATAGGAAACAGTCAACCAATAACTGGTCCAACTTGAGACTCATCTCATAGGCAAGCACCAATCCCTAAAACTATTAATGGTATTTCGTTAAGCTTGCACACAGGAGTCTAGTATAACTGTCCTCTGAGAGGCTCCACGCAGTAGCTTGCTGAAACAGATTCAGATACCTACAGCTAAACATTGAAACTCTTTTTTTTTTTTTTTTTTTTTTTGATTTTTTTGAGACAGGGTTTCTCTGTGTATCTCTGGCTGTCCGGGAACTCACTCTGTAAACCAGGTGCTGGCCTTGAACTCAGAAATCTGCCTACCTCTGCCTCCCAAGTGCTGGGATTAAAGGTGTGCACCACCACTGCCTGGCTGGTTGGAAACTCTTATGGAAGAGTTGGGAAAGGATTGTGGACCCCAAAAGGGATAGAACTCCACAAGAAGACCAATAGAGTCAACTAACCAGGAACCTTGGGGCTCTCAGAGTCTGAGCCACAAACCAAAGAACATACACAGGCTGGACCTAGGCCTCCTCACACATATGTAGCAGATGTGCCGCTTGGTCTTCATGTGAGTCTTGGACAATTAGAGTGGGGGCTATCCAAAAGGCTGTTGCCTGTCTGTGGAATATGGTCTTCTAGCTGGGCTGCCTTGTCTGGTCTCAGTGGGAGAGGAATTACCTAGCCCCACAGATACTTGATTTGCCAAGGTCAGGGGATACTAGAGGAGTGGGGGTTCCACCCTTTCAGAGGAGAAGTGGGGAGAGATGGCAGGAGCTAGTTTGGGAGAGAAGACAGGGAGGGGAGCAGTGATTAGGATATAAAGTGAATAAAGAAAGAACAAAAATGGATTATTTGTAATTTTATGTGGAGAAGGACGTGAAAAGATAGAGGAGTCAGAGGGGTGGAGGATACCAGGAGAACAAGGCCTTTCAGGGGTCGATTAAGCAAGGTGCATATGTTCTCATCAAGACTGAAGCAGCAAGAACAGGACCTATATGGGTCTGCATTGGTATGCACATATTATACATTAGTCTTCTTATTTATTCTAGCTATTAGCTTAGTACTTTTATGAGACTCCTGACTCTTGATAGAGGGAGTCTCTGACTCTTGTGCCTGCTCTTAGGACTTTTCCTTTTTTTAGGATCCCATGCCCATTAGTTTTTATTCACCTTATTATATTTTATTTTGTCATGTTTGATTGTTAAGTCTTAGAAGCCTATTCTTTTCTAATGATAGAAAGGATGCAGATCCGGAGGAAGGAGTAGATGGGAAGGGTCTGGGGGAGTAGAGAGTGGGAAAAGTATAATCAGGATATATTGAGTGAGAAAAGAATGTATCTTCAATAAAAAGTAGATTATTTGTGATTTTCTGATTCTAATTGTTAGAGTATTTTTAAAACATTTAATTTACTGGAGTATAAATTACATAGCTTATAACTGAAAAGTTGTCAATATACACAGTATTCATCTAACTTTTAAAAATAACATATTTCTAAGGGGATAATTTTAGATTTACAGAAAAAATTGACCAGACAGTAGAGAGAGGATTTCCCAAGCATGACATATTATTACCTGTTAATTTTTCATTAATGATTTGTGTTTTAAAACTAATGAACTAATGATAAATTGCTGTTATTTAAGGCCCATGATTTACAATAAGATATATAAGATATTGAACAAATTCGTGATGAATACATAACTCCACATATATACCATTCCATTAGCATAAAAACTATTTTGACCACTTTGAAAATCCCCTATGTTTTGCCCATTCAACTGTCCCTCCCTCTTCCCCAATCTCAGGACATGTCTAATTTTTCATACAAACTAGCTCTTAGTAATCAGTATGCATATAAAGGTACTACAGTCTTTCTTTCTGAGGATTCTTTAACAACTTTCAATAAAATTTTGTTTCATTTTAATTTTGAAACAAAGTCTCTAACACTGTAGTTCAAGACGTCCTGGAATTTAACTTGTAATTCAAGTTGGCCTTGAATTCATGTAAACCTTGCCTCAGGTTACTTTCTCAGTGCTAAGATTACATGTGTGACTCACCATTCTCTGCTAATTTCATCATTTTTGCTGTGCCATGCAAGGCATATCCTAGGTTTACTCTCAGGTGTTGGATAATTGTCAGTGCCAGTATTTACTGTTATAATGAACTTCTTATCTTCCAACTGTTTATTAGCAGACCATCCTTGGTAACGGTTAGACACTTAAGGATTCTTCAACAAGCATGTCTTCAGAGAATAGTGGTATATTTTTTGTTCCAGTCATATTTCCTTTCCCTCCCTCTAATCACTAGTCAGGATTGCCAACACATGAGACTAAAATTAGAAAGGTGGAAACATGCCTCATTCTTTATTTAAGAAAGAATGTTCAAGTGTTTTCATACAGTACTTGCTGCAGATGTTTTTGAAATTGATCATTTTAGTTTTGTTTATCCCTGGCTGTCCTGGAATTCACTATGTATACCAGGCTGGCCTTAAACTCACAGAGATCTACCTGCTTCTGCCTTCCTAGTACTTGGCTTAAAGGCATGAACCACAATATCTGCTTAAAATTGGTCACTTTGTAATGATAGTTCGAGACCAAGCAAAAAGAATAAAATAAAATATGTTCAGAAGATCAATAGATATTGTAGAGGGGACACACAAGTAGAACTTAATCCATAATGCACTTAGTAACAGAATAAGTTGGAAGAAAATAAAGGGTATGGAAGACAGTGGTAAGAATTTCCAACATATATACATATCCATAAAACATATATGCATATATGTATACCTATGTGTACATACACACCATTTGTATAATATTTTGCTAGTATCATACTATAAGAATTATTTGAGCTTTATAGTAAACCTTGAGGCCAGGTGACAGTGGTATTGTGACTTTGTTCTTTTTCAGGATTGTGTTAGTTATGCTGAATCTTTTGACTCTGTACATACATTTTTAGGATTGCTTTTTTGATTTTTACAAAATAATTTGGTGTCATTTTCAAGGGAATTAAATTCAATCTGTCAGTCAAGTCAGAAAGAATTGAGATTCTAGCAATAGATTTTCCTATTCATACTCAAGGAATTTGTCTTTACTGATTTAGATCTTAGATTCTGCCACAGTTTGATTATTTTTCTGCTATAGATTTTTTAAAAATAGTCATACGTAAGAATTTCAATTTTGGTGTTAATGAAATATAATTTTGTTATTATTTTAAATTCCAAACTTTCCATTGCTAGAAGATACAAAGAAATTAGATGTTATGTTTATTTTGTATCATGTAAACATAGTAAAACATTTTAAAATAGTTTGTCAGTTTCAATATTTTTATGTAACTATCATATGTGAAATGATACTGATGTTGTCACTTCCTTTAAATCCATACTTATTTAATTACCCTTCATTATATTGTTTATATTATAGGTGAAGCCTACAATAAATTCATATTTCCTATTTAATCCAATATGTATGTGTTTGAAAACATTTTAATACTCTGTTAAGTTTTAATTTAATTAACTAATGCTATGTATCCATGGAGATTTCTAAAAATCTTTCAAATAAAGAACTATCCATTTTCATGTATGCAAGTACTCTATCTTCATGTATACCTGCATGCCATAAGAGTACATCAAATACCATTATAGCTATTTGTGAGCCATCATGTAGTTGCTGGGGATTGATTTGGAAGGACAGTCGGTGGTCTTAACCACTGAACCATCACTCCAGACTCATCCCCACATGGAAATTTTATGCCTTTTATTTCACTGTATAATGACACTCTGTGGCAATGTTTCTTACTTAGAAGTGTGTTTTCTTTGAAATTAATATAGCTATGCTATCTTTCACCATACCTTCCTCTCTTCTCCTCATGCCAGGAGAAGATTATATTCTCTACTTCTTTGATTTCAGTCAAATAGTTTCCATACATAAATATGAATGTATAGCATCTGTCTTTCTGTGTCTGTATTAATTCATTTAATATTTTCATCTTACCTCTCTCTTGCTCCAAATGATAGAACAGACACTAATTTGACAGTGGATGAGTAATAGGCCATTGTGGATATATACTAACATTTCCTTTATAATTCATGTACAGCTTGTGGATAGAAAAAAATTGATATTATGAGTAGTGTTGTAATAAACAAGCAAGTACAGATGTATTTTTACATAATGGTTTTAATTCCTTTAGTGCTATTTTTGGATCATGTCAGATTTTCCATTCTTTTTCTTTTCTGTTTTTTTTTTTTTTTTTGCCTTAATGATGCATAGGAATTTCTTTATTTCCATGTTTATTATATTAACTATGATTATATTTAATTATAATTTATTTAATATTACCCTTGTCTGTGTAAGGGTATGGGCACCTGATTTCAGGTGCCCATAGTGGTCATAAGTAGGTATTAGATTCCCTAGAGATGGAGATACAAGTTGGTGTTCGTGAGTTTCCAGAAATGGTGTTGGAAGCTAAATTCATGTCCTTTAGAAGAGCAGTAAGCATTTTAATGACCTAAGCTCCTTTGTAGACCCTCATTGTGGTGTTTTATTTGTATTTCGTTGATGATTAATTATGCTGAAATTTTTTCATCCATTTGCTTATTCTCTTTTATAACATTCTTTTCTGAGAAATATCTACTTGGGTCATTCATTCACATTTTAATTGGACTATCATTATGCATTTATTTAATTTCTTATAAACTTGGTTAAATTTTTACATATTCTGGTAGTTAATCGTTTGTTAGGTGAATCATTTGAAAATAGTTTCTTCAGTCAAGTAGTAGGCCATTCCTTCCCTTTATAATTTCTTTTAAGATAAATGCCACTGTAATGACTTCAACTTTTATGAACCTAAGAAAAATGTTTTCTTTATTGCTCTCTCCCCTGCAACGTTTGTACCAAGAAAACTCTGTTCATGATCACAGAGAAGTTTCCTCATAAATGATAATTGTTTTCAAAAGTCAGAAGTCTTATGGGCTAGAGGTATGATTTGAAGAAAATTCTATGCTTGATGAGTTTAGAACTCTGGGTTTTATCCACAGTACCTTCCATACCAATTCAGAAGTTTTCATTGATAGACACCTTGACCATATCTGTCAATATGAGAAACATTTTTCTTCATATTCTTAGAATCCCTGGGGTTTCTTTAATCGAATCTCTTCCCCTCCCATCCCCTCCCCTCCCCTCCCCTCCCCTCCTCCCCTCCCTCCTCCCTCCTCCCCTCTTGTCTCCCCTTCCCTCCCCTCCCTCCCTCCTTCCTTCCCCTCCCCTCCCTCCTCCCCTCCCTCACCTCCTCTCCCCTCCCCTCCTCTCCCCCCCCCTTCCCTTCCTTTCCGAGGTTTGGGCAAACTTTGGTCATTGTTCTTTAAATAAAATTTCATACCTTTTCTTTCTCCCCTTTAAAAACTTCCTTATAATTAAACTACTACAACAAAGAATCTCTTTTCTTCAGTATTTTTCATTTTACTTTGTATTTAGTGATTACAAATGACATATCCCAAGTTCCCTTATTCTATTATTTTGATCAAATATTTGATTATGCTGTCTAAAATCTCTAATCAATTTTCTAGTTCTGTTATTGTGTTCTTCAGTTACAAAATATCTATTTGATTCTTGCTAATATCTTTCCACATTGGAGGCCAGAGAGATGTCTCAGTGGTAAGAAGAGCTTGCTGATCTTCAGTGAACTTAGCTCCCACATGTTGGCTGATACTCACCTGTAACTTCTGTCCCAGAGGCTCTAATGCCCTTTCCAGACTCTGTAGTCATCAGGTATGTATGTGGTTCACAGACAAGCATCCAGCCAAAACACCCACACATATATGAAATTTAAAAAGGTGAGAATAACTAAAAACATATTTCCACATCATTTTTTACATCTAGCATTTGCTTGAACTCATATGAAATATCTAGTGGTTATTTTGAACTATTTGTTAAAGGCATTTCCTTTTTAATAGCTAATCACACATTGCTTTTGGTAGTACCTGTCTGTAGAACAGCATATTGTATTGTTTGACAACAGCAATGTACTCTACTTTCTTTTGTTCTTAGATGTAGTATCAAACATCTAAACATGTAACACAAGTACTAGTAAGTATCCTAAAAACTCATTAGCTAGACTCTATAGTCCCACTCCTCTCCCTCTCTAGTAAAAGAAAGTTCCTGTGTATAGTATCTTATGACCCTGATGAGCCATGTTTGTAACATAAAAACAGCCTATAATCTTTTTTATCTTCAGCAGCTCCAAAGTACACAGTTTCCATCAGTAATCCATTACATGAGAAGAGTCTGAAACCAGACTCTTATAAGGCCATCCAAAATCTGTATTGAAAGCAGAGTCTGCTCTCAAGTATGTTATATGCATGAGCATTATCTTATAGTGCCAAAATATGCATACTTATTAGAAGTATAAAATGGTTCTTCTTACCTATTCAATATTTCTATTCTTCTTTTTGTGATCATCTAGAGCACCATCACTTCATAACTAGCCTAGATATCTAGGTATTCCAAATATGTATAGTATTGTTAAAATTGTGATTGGTAGGGGAATGAGTCCTGTGGCCTCTATCACTCTTTTACTTTGGAAGGATAATTTACCAGACACAGATGTTTAAGTTGATAGGTTTTATTTTTCAGTGCTCTAAATATTTCATCCTGATATGTTCATGATTGCCTGACTTTTGACAAGAAATCCAATGCAAATTTTATCTTTATTTTCTATAATTAAGGAAAAAAATTTCTTCTTGTATGCTATTTTCTTCTATGTAGATGTGATTTAGTTTTATGTCTCTTAACATTTAGTGATCTCTTTTAGTGCCAACCACTGATACATAAAGAATAAAATGTCTTTGACTTCTGTAGAGACTTTCTGTCTTTCCAAAACAGCTGGGCTGTAATTCAGGAGTTAGGGTGTTGAATCCTCTGGGTCATAACAAACTTTCACTAAGTCAATGGCATCTGGGTTCTTGTCTCATGTATTTTTAATATTTTTATTAATTTATTATTTCGTATATTACATCCTAACCACAGTTTCCCTCCCTCCATTCCTCCCAGGCTTTCAGCCCCTACTCACTTCCCAAAAGCAGACAAAAGAGTCAAAGACACCCCGTACTCCCACTGTTAGGAGTCCCAAAACAACACCAAGCTACACAACTACAATATATGTACAGAGGGCTTAGGTTAGACCCATGCAGGCTCCCTGATTGTCAGTTCAGTCTCAGTGACCCACTATGAGCACAGATTCGTTGAATCTGTGGAGTTTCCTGTGATGTCCTTTCTCATCTTACATATTTGAAGAATGATATTCAGGGACCACCAAGGGTGAATTTTCAGAAATTTTATTATGAATTCATATATAGAGGTTAAGAGACAGAGGAAAGATGGAGCTCCTGTTTAGTAGGAGTAATTCTTTGGAAATGAGATACTATAGAGATGCTAGACTGGGTATTTTCTTATTGTTGTTTTTTTTTTTTTTTTTTACATTTTAATTTATTTTTATACATTTTAGCTAAAGAAGAATTATATTACTTATTCCTCCTCTTTCTTCCCTCCAACCCCTCCCAGTTCTCTTCTTCCCACCCAGCCCACCCATTGTCCCCATGCTTCCCCACTTTCAAACTGATAAGTTCTTTTTATTTGAATATTATCATTGCATAATAATGTACAAATGTGTGTACAAATATTTGGATACAACATACTGAGCCTGTTTTTATTATGTGTATAGGTTCAAGGCTGACTGATTTTTATTGGATAACCAGTTAAGGGGCTTATTCTTGGGGAGTCTAATTCTCACTCTATCAGAAGCCTCTAGTTGCATTTAGATCTAGAAATGCTGGAACTAGGGTAAAAGATAGGAGAATGGTAGTCACAGCTGGACTACCTATGAAATGACCAGGTGCCTCATCTCTATTTTGGTCATAATAATATGTACATCGTCTAGGTAAGAAAGAGATAACTAGAACCAGGAACCAGAGACCTCTTCTGGCATTCCTGGACTCCAGCAAGGATGTTTCTGGAATGGCTACTTATGACCTACAGAACTAGTTATTCTATTCTGTTCTCATCACCACTACTCAAGTTTCATCCACAACACTGTAACTTAGCCTCTTTTAAAAAAACTATAGAAAATGCATGTGCGATTTATGGTGCAAATTTTTATTATGCATGTTATAACATCTAATTATTTTTGATTTCTGAATAAGTAGTTTAATCATGTTCCTTTGACTGGCTTTTATTCATTAACATATTGTATTATTTTTACAATCATAAAATTATAACATACATTCATATGCAAGTCTTTAATAGAACATTAGGACTTGTTTCCTTTAGTAGGAATCAAGGCATTGGGTTAAATGGTAGACAAGTTTTTAAGCTAGTGTCCCTTAGTCCCCAGACTACATTTTTTTCTTTTATTCATAAGTCAGAAAATGTACTCTGCCTACTATGGTTATAAAATATACTCTGTCACTATAGTTCTCTTTTTATCAGCTTGCTTCAATTTAATAGCTGATAAAGAGTTTATTGAAGGAAACATGCAGGGTGGGGCTCTGGTAATAAAAGAATTTACTACTGTCTCTCTCTCTCCTCTCTCTCTCTCTCCTCTCTCTCTCTCTCTCTCTCTCTCTCTCTCTGTGTGTGTGTATGTGTTTGTGCATGCATGCACACACCTGCATGCATGTGTCTGTCTGTCTGTCTCTGTCTTTGTTGCTCTCTCTCTCTCTGCACTATTACCACCAACACAGGATATGCTATGTGTCAGAGATTTTCACATAGCAAGCACTTTTGTGGCTCAGCAGTAGGGACTTCCACAAGAGGGTCAATGGGTTTCCATTTCCAACCAAAATAGCAGGTGGATTTGTTCCTACAGTAGCCACATTCTTCAGAATTATAGAAATTTGCTGCTCTAAAAATCCCCTAGGTCATTTCACTTTACTTCTTAACTCTGGATGTATGCTTTCCACAGAAACTGCTCTTATGTTTTAGAAAGTTTTCTCTTCTCTTTTAGTAGTCAACTGTGACTTGCTTTTTAAATCTAAAATTACTGAATTCAAATGACTTGTGTGGTGTCTACTTTCAGAAAATTGTATACAAATGAATATAGAGTCTATGCATTTTAGTTTTATCAGAAACTTCCATGCATTATTATTGGGAAGTGGTCATACTACTTTAACCTCTAATCAGCAATGTATGAGGGTTGCATCACAGCTAATACTTAATGCTGTCAAACTTTTCAATTTAGTCCATCTGACGAGTGTGTAATGAAGTCTTTTTATAATTCTAATTTGAATACCCTTGAGATCAGCTCAACTTCACATTTCATTGTTCCTTAGAATATCTTTTTAAGTGGAACCTTGTTACAAAACTAAAACAAAATCCAAAAACTTCTCACAGTGGTGAAAAGATATTGGACAAGCCTCAGAGCTTGCAATCTTCTTGCAAGCGCATCATTTGGGATTTTGTGCAAAAATATATTAGATAATATACATTTAGATTTAAAGAAATAAAAGAACCAAAATGAAACTTAAGAGCTTATAAAAGAAAATTATTGGTATTCTGTATCATACCATGTTTAATTCATTTTAACAAGAGATTGAAATCCCTAATACTTAGGTGTTCCCAATATTCTTCATCAATGGAAATGATATTACTCTTGGCCAAAGGTTATACTCTTTTGTTTCAGGTAGCCATACACAAATTTGGTATGTTAGCTCAGAGGAATTAAAAACACAATGACCAAATTTCATCACCTATGAGCAAGAAAATTACCTTTCTTTCTATCTTCTAAGGAAAAATATTATGTACTTTCTAGGAGGATCTGTAATATTAATTCCAGATTGCCCATGATAGTGGCCATAATTGCTCACTCAATATTGAGTATTCTTGTCTTCTTTTCATTCTATTTCCTCATTTCTTAGAATCACATCCAAATATTTCTTATATCACCTCTTTGATTAAGCCTCTGTTTTGAAAGAAATATAAAGATAGCATTTCGGGTTTCTGTTTTTGTTTTTTTATTTTGATTTTTTAAATTAATCATTCAATTCGTTTACATCTCAAGATGATATCCCACTTCCCAGTTACCATTCCATAAACCCCCTATCCACATGTGCATTCTCCTCTCTCCCTTTTGCCTCTATGATGATGCTCCCCCACCCACGGCCCTCTCCCACCCAACCCCCTGATCCAGCATCCTCCTATGCTGAGGCATCAAACCTCCACAGAACCAAGGATTTCCTCCCATTGATGTCAGACAAGGCCATGCTCTGCTACCTATGTATCTGGAGCCATGGATCCCCTCCCTGTACACTCCTTGGTTGGGGATCTTGTCTCTGGGCGCACTGTGTGGTCTGGCCAGCCACCATTGTTCTTCCTATGGGGTTGCAATCCTCCTCCACTCCTTCAGTCCTTCTGCCAGCTCCCGCACTGGCGTCCCCAAGCTCATCTGATGGTTGGTTCTAAGCATCCATATCTGCGTTTGTCAGTTGCTGGCTGAACCTCTCAATGAACAACCACACCAGCTCCCTGTCAACAAGTGCCTCTTAAACAACTGCAACAGTAGCTGTTGTATTTTGCTACGGAAACAGAGTTGTAGTAAATGACTCAGAGTCATTTGGAAGTTCAGAATATACCTAAGAATACTTAGTACTTAAGTAAATTCCAAATGACTGGCTCATCTTATTAAAGCTTGATGGATCTAATCACATAGGAGTAAATTTCCATATGAATTTATATCATCAGACTTACACCTAGTTCATCATTTAGTCTGAGTATTTAATATATTTATTAATTTATGAAATTTTATATAACATATTTTGAACATATTTGTCACTTACTCATGCCCCAACTTCCCCCAGTCAACCCCCTACCTTCTCACCCATTTCAACCTCCGGACCTTTAAAAAAATATACAGTTAACATAGTCCAATTTGTGCTATTCATACACAGCCCAAAGAGGGATCAAGCTTGGGATTGTTATGGAGGAGTTGGGTGAAGGATTATGGACCTATGGGAGACAGAACTCTACAGAAAAACCAACAGAGTCAACTAACCTAGACCCTTGGCAGGACACTAGCTTCACCCCTTGGCACATATGTAGTAGATGTGCAGCTTGATCTTATGTGTGTACTGAACAACTGGAGTGGTTTCTATTCCAAAAGGTTTGCCGTACTTGGGATATGTTCTTCTAGCTGGGCTGCCTTGTCTTGCCTCAGTGGCAGAGGATGGGCCTAGCTTGGCAAAAACTTGATGGGCCAGAGGGGTAAGGATATCCAGAGGGGGGCTCCACCATCTCACAGGAGAAGGGGAGTGGGGAGGGTAAGGAATGTGGGAGGGAGTGACCAGAAGAGGGGGGACAGTGAACAAGATGTAAATGAATTTAGAAAGAAAGAAAGAAAGAAAGAAAGAAAGAAAGAAAAAAGAAAAGAAAGAAAGAAAGAAAAAGAGAAAGGAGAAAGAGAGAAAGAGAGAGAGAAAGTGAGAAAGGGGGAGGGGAGGGAGGGAGGGAGGGAGGAAGGAGGGAAGGGAGGGAGGGAGGGAGGGAGGGAGGGAGGGAGGAAAAGGAAGGAAGGAAAGGAAGGAAGGAAGGAAGGAAGGAAAGGGAAGGAAGGAAGGAAGGAAAGAGTAATCTGACTTTAATCCTCCAACAGCCTTAGGTCCTCAGTTGGGATAGGAAGTTCATGTGTTCTCCTTTCTCCATGCTAGAATGTTGATTGACTTGATCTTGTACTTTTCTTAAATAGGCAGCCACAGAAACTGTCATTAATGCAATGCAATTCCCGCAATACCCAAAGTACATTCTTGCTCTGGTTCTTGTAACCTTTGGATCTAACAGTTTTCCATTACCACTTTCTTGATAGTCTCTAACTCTTGGTGTAGGTAAGGTAAGAGAACTGCCCCATTTGTAGGTGAGCATACTGAAGACACTTATTCTCTGCACTTTGATAAACTATGATAAACATTGATAAACATTAATCCCCATCCACGTACAATGAAACTTATAATGTCTGAGAGCTAATCATGGACATAAAGGACATATTGATACTAGGTCCATTTAGTGGATTAATACTAGTCAGAATGACTAAGATAATAACTACAACAAACCTGATGAGGCTGAGGTAACTGGGAACTCTCATGTACTAACAGAAATCAGTGTGGTAGTTCCTCAACATGTGGAAGTGGAGCTTCCATATGATCTAGGATATACCACCTCCTGCGTATGTGCCCAAAGGATTCTGTGTCTGAATATAGAGAGACATGCTTATTTGTGTTTACAGTCACTTTGTTCACAATAGCTAAAACACTTTACTGGTTAAGTTTTATTGTCATTTGCATACCCTAGAAGAGAAACACAGCTGAAAATACTTAGAGAAATTTTTGTGGCCATGTTTGAAGATTACTATTGTGATTGTGTGAGAGAAAACTGAACTATGGGTGGCACAAATCCAGCCAGTGGGATTGAACTGTATATAAAACTAGCTGACCATGACCAGTGAGCAAGCATAGTATGCAACATTCTCCACAATTTTGCTTTATTCTGATTTGAACACCTACCCTGGTTTCTGTAAATGATAAATTTTGACCTAAAAGTTGTAATCTGAAATAAAACCTTTCCCCCAAACAGTTGCTTTTGGTCAGAATATTTTATCACAGCAACATAAACAAACCAAGACAGACATGGAAACAGCTTAGATGTAAGTAAAATGATAAATTGATAGTGAAAGCATGGTACTATTCAAAACTGAAATTTTATCAGCTTCAAAGAAAAATGAAACTATGAAAATTGCAGGTAAATAGATGGAATTGAAAAGCATAATACTGAATGAGGTAGCCCAGACCCAGAAAGACAAACATAGCATGCTCTCTCATACATATGAGGATTTTAGTGTCAAATACTTAGATTTAGTGTTTAACTGGAGTACTCAAAGAATCTAGGGAACTAGAAAGGAACAACGGGAAAGGGGAAGGACAGAATTATCTTAAAAAAAAGTGAGAAATATTGAACAGATGATGTAAAGGGAATAGAGAGAATAGTGAGGTAGAATGTTTAAGTGGCAGATAAGGACAGGAGATAGACAGAATAAGGGAAAGAAGATGGATATTTAGAATATTTGAAAAAGCTATATAGAAACCTATGTAATAAATACATAGAGAAGAGATAGATAGATAGATAGATAGATAGATAGATAGATAGACAGGTAGGTAGATAGATATGCAAATGTATCCATGTAATATGTATATATGTATATATGTTAATATGTATATATGTATGCATTATGTAATTGAAATCTTGAATTGGAGTTACCTTACACAGGGAATAATGGGTCCTCTAAGAACCTATATATCATCAAACAAAAGTCTAAGTGCCAGCTGGGGAATGCCTCCATTGAATGGTAGGTCAGAGTTGTCATGGATTCTAGTTTCCATTCTGTTCTAGAATACATAAACAATATAGACTATTGCTTCTGGCCCTTAACTGCCCACCAGAACTCAATTGATAAATCCTATTCTAAAAGACACCCCACACTTAGGTCACAAGACAGGAAAAATAAAATTGGTGCTAACCAAGTGAGCTTCATCCCAGATGACCACCTTTTTTACTACCAGAAGGTTCTATATAGATTCTAGAGAAAAAAAGGCATAACTGTCTCATCCCCCTGTGAACCCTATGAATTACAATAGTGACCAGTATAAGGATACTGGTATCTCAGATAAAACATTTTATATGGTTACTGGTATCATAGATAAGGCAATTTTCATTATAGCTTCATTGTAGCGTTTATTATAGTGTTCATAATACATTTAATAAAAATTTATTAAGATAGTCTATGTAAATTTTTGTAGAAACACATGTGTCTGTAGGGATAATGCTGACATATCTCCTTCTTTGCAGTTTTACTGTCCTGATTATTTTTCCATTTGCTTATATTTCTAGGGAATCCTGTAAAAATATGGTTTGCAATCACAACCAAGGTGTTGGCATTGATAAAAAATGATGCCATTTGAGACTGTCCTCATTTTGAGAGTCCTAAATGGTACACAGTTTTACCCATGTTTGTGCAGCTATTAAACTCAGTCTATTCGCCTCAATTCTCTCGCCATGAGGCTATTTTCCAACTTTTTATTATATACCACTTGCTGTGCTTTCATTTCTCTGTGGATGCTTTTTGTGATTTAAGCAAGTACTGGATTGGTTTTCTGTTACTTTAATGTTAATATATTAAAACATTTCTACAAAAATATACTATAGATAACCTTGAGAGAATGGGTCTTTTTTACACTTGGCATTTATTTTCTGAACATTTATCCAAATTGTTGCGTTTTTATTGTATAGTAGAATTATGTGGGATGGTTTGTTTCCTGAATGTCTGTGCTCTTTGGTTTTACATTATTTATATTAGTTTATTTGCAGGAATTTATGGGAATTTATAATTTTAGTTTATGCTTTATAAGAAACTCTTTTCCAAGGCTTTATAAAATTATATATTTTATTATTTGAAATAATTAACTTGTAGACTTGATTTAAAGATTAAAAATCCTATCTGTTCCATTCTAGCTTCCAAATAGGTATTTTGTCACAAAGACCTATTGAGTTTATTAACAACGCAAACCTAGGCTGGGCAACATTCTGAGCTAGTCTACCCTCTAAGGCTGCTTGAATTACCCAGACAATCCCTGTACTTGCCAATCTCATCTTTCCCTGTCTCATTCTGGTCCATGTGTGTCCTCATGCCTTCTTCTCTGACTTCATGGTGATCCTCCTGGTCTTTCCACATGGTCTCTCTACCTTACTTCTCTCCTATGTTCCTTTTGTTTTCATCATTTCCCCCTAGAATCCTGCTGGGATCAGAAGTCAGCTTCTATCTCCCTGCCCAGCCATAGATTGATCAGCTCCTTATTAATCAATAAGAGATAATTAGGAGCACTACTTAAAAGTTACTGATACGGGAGATTGTTAATAATATGACAAGCTATCATCTAGACTGAAACCCGATCTCTGACCCTCAAAAAAACAAACTGATATACATGCACAAGACCAAACCCCAATATAATTATGTATTTTCTCCCTTTCTTCCCAAATCCTCCTGTATACTCCTCCTTACTCCTTTCAAGTTCATGACTTCTTTAAAAAATAATCAGTATGTTTTACACACACATACACCACAGTACACACACAACACACACACACATACACACACACTCATACACACACATAGCATATAAACAATAACATTCTCATTATGTTATTTGTATCTGTTTTTGGTGCTGTTTGGTTTTAAAACAATTGGTTATTATTTATGACTTTCTTTCAGTAAACAACCATTGATTTTAATTTTATTTTTAATAGATCCTTCTGTTCTCCAGTGTGAATATACTGGGAGTGATTACACTATTCAAACATGAGGAATGAGCCAGGCAGACTCCTTGACAGGCGTCAAACTAGCAGCTCAGGAACTAAGCCATTTCGTTACCCAGAACTGGGCAAAATTGAGCAAGTCAGTTACTAGAAAAAAAAAAAAAACAAGCCCATAGCAAACACAGAACAATCTTCAGAAGCTACTCTACCATGTAGACTAAGGAAAGGTTCCGGAGTCAGCAACATTTCCAGGCTCCCTGCACCTAGCCAATCCCAAAGACACCCATATCGATAGAGATCCAGCCAATCAATCAAGATAAAGGTCACCTATTCCACCATGGATTTAGAATAATCTGCTTTAAATTGAGCCTAAGAGCTCTCCTGGGCTTCTCCATCTTGGTGAATGGTAGATTCCTGCACAATGGACTTCTGCAGAATAAAACACTTTTTTTCTTTTGAACAGTATTTGATCCTGAGATATTTGATCCTAGGGTATCATTCTTCAGCAAATCATGGACCCTTACAAAACCATTTAAAATTTTTAGCCTCAAACTAATGATGTTGTGATAACATACTTGATAAAGATTCTTACATATTGACATATTGATTTTCATTATACAGAATCCAGAAGCAATAAGTTTAAAAGATATTTGTATTACTTAACAACATTATAAAATTTCACATGACTGGTTTTGGTGCTTCAAGATGAAGAACTTACACATCTCTAAAGACTGAAAAAAGCACAGAACACTTTCATAACACAGTTTAAGGCTAGTAAATATTCAACTGCAGGAGTTAGAAATTCAACCTCAGTGAAAAGCATATCGATGAGTTGGTTTTATTTGTAGTTTTGGTTTTTGAATTGGAACGTACCATTATACTCATATACTTCTTCATTTAGAAAACTGGTAAGTCATACTTACATACATTGAAGCAGTCCAGTGTTGAGAAAAATCTTTACAAAATTATGCTTTATTCTCTGAAGTGTAGACATATATGATATTGTTTTGCGGCATGTGAAGTTGCTATAATTAAATGATTAATGGTTTGTTGACATGCATGTATTAACAACTGTAATACCAAAACAAGAAGTATCATCAGGATTCAATGTTATTTACAGCTGTTTTATAAACTTTATTGAGATATCATTATGGGTTAAATATGAGTTATCCCCCAAAGTTCATGTATTAGAAGTTTTGTTTCCAGTTTAAAGGTACTAAAAGTGGGGAGACCTTTAATATGTGGAGATTTGTGGGAGATAATTGAGTTATAATTGTTCTCATGAATAAATTAATGTACTTTGAGTGACTTAAGCCTCACAGACCTGAATAATTTTCTGAAAGATTGAGGTGCTATAAAAGAGTTATACAGATCTTTCACTCTTCCTATCTCTTCATGAAACTTCTCTTGATATGTACCTGTATTTTATAAGTACAGCAGATATGTATCTAGGCAGTGAAAACAAAAGGAGGTCCATGACAGGGATAGAAGTATTAAAGGGGGAGGGGAAGGTAAAGAAATGAACATGATCAAATATAGATGCCATGAATAGAGGAAAGGTCTATTTGAAAGAGAAAAAAAGATGGAAAAGAAAAGTTTGTAATGGAAGTTAGTATGTAAACTTAAGGAAATATTTTTGTTTATTAAGAAATTAATAAAAATTTAATTAATTGTAGAAGAGTTTAAATCCAGCAACATAGCTGCTCTGGCAAGGGATCACACCCAAAGACTTTTTTAGGTCTATGTGATCTGGCTGGAATGCCAATAGTATCTTAGTACATACCTTTCATCCTTAACAATGAAGGTAAGTTTAGTTTGTAGAAACAATCAGCTGTGTTTGAATGTGACATCTAATTGAGAGCAGACAAAGTAACAATCAGAGAAAGATTTGACAGAATAGGGTAGGCACAACACACATGAAAACAGTATAAAAAAGAGAGGCTATTTAAGAGCAGCAGGAGAGATAAAGGGGGGTAGAGAGAAAAAAAAAAAGTATGGTATGCTGTATGTATGACAGTCTTACCAGGACAGTTTTACAAAACCATGTTGCAGAAAGAACAAGCTAGACACAGGTAAAGACAATGAGAAGGAGCTAGATTATAAGATGTTGCCAAAGTTAGTATGAGACCAAGTAAAGCAATTAAGTTAGAAGCCGAGAGAAGCCAGTTTGAAACAGTATGGAGGCTAGAAGCATCCAGGCCTAGGTCTAGGAATAGTTAGAACAGAGAAGGAAATACTGTGGGTTCAACTGTGCCATGTATTCACACAGCTTAGGTTTGGCCTTCATCTCTTCCATTCATCTTAGGAAATAAAAGTGCCAGTTACAATTAATTAATTAATTTTTGAGTAAAACACAAAGAAACTAGATGGCAGAGCAGGTTTATGAACAAAACAAAATGATATTTGAGTGGTTTCAAAGTTATGATGAGATTTTTTTACTTATTTCTGCCTGATCCATGCATCGATGCTCCTTTTGGAGGGCAATGAGGAAATATATTTGGTGAATAACAATCATGCCTTCACTTTTCATTGTTCATTTTCTATTGATGTATTTTTCCAAGAAAATAGACTTATTTATTTATATTTATAGAAATTTGGTATAAGTATTATATTACATATTGTGATACACATGTATTATGTGACAATACATTCTCTAGTGGTGTAGAAATGTAATAAAGATACTACTTCTAGATAAATGTGCATAATTGTATTTTTTCTCCAAATTCAAATATGAAGGATATTGGTAAGTTATTTCTCCTCTGGTGAAACTAGATTAGATTGTATTAAATGCAGGTTTATTAGAAAGCTGCTCTTGGACAAGTTCACTGGCCCTAGGGAAGGTGGCCAGGAAAGTCACTATAGGAAAGGAAAGAGAGGAAAGGAGGAAGAAAAGAAAGAAAGAGCATATACACAGAGAGATAGAGAAAGAAGAAGGGAGAAGGGAGAAGGGAGAAGGAGAGAGAGAGAGAGAGAGAGAGAGAGAGAGAGAGGGGAGAGAGAGAGAAGATTGGATTACATAGGGAAGAGCTTTTTGTCTTGTGGTCTGAAAAAAATGGATATAATATCCTGTGATACAGAGTGTGACTGTATTTAGAGATAGAATCTTTAAAATAGTAATTAAATTGAACTGATTTTGTCAGCATCTGCCTTAATCCATATACCTACTGTCTTTGTATGAAAAAGAAATTTGAACACCTACATATTGAAATAAAACCATGACAGATCATCGACTAATTCTCTGAAACTATGAGAAACCTTTCAGTTGTTCTCTTTTTAGAAGTTACCTCGATCATGGTGTCTCTTCACAGTAATAGAACAGTAAATAAAACAATGTGAAAAATACATTTTAAACTTTGTGCATATGTTTTTTTTTTACTCATGTTGTGAATATTTATTTTTTTCTTCTTAAAAATGTAAAAAATTAAAATAGCATATTTATAGTTTATAGACTCACCCTCTCCCATTTACAAAACTATTAAGTTACATTTACTCTTTTTTTTTTTATGTGGGAACAGATTGTACATATGAGTCTCCCCTGCTTGTCTTTCAGAAAGGGCCATTCTTAGAATTTGGCACAAACCCTCTTTTCCTGTTGCATTTTCATGACTGTTAAAATATGAGGAAAATAAATGTTTAATTCATTTCAAACTTCCCAGGTTTCTGCACTGGGATGTGCCTTAGTCTTTTTAGGAACCAATTTCAAGATGACAGCCCACTGTGCATTTTTCTTTTGGGTTCCAACTTCTAAAAATTGAGGAAGTCTCAATGATGTGGGGATATAGGATGAAATATCTGCTTCATGTGTCCCCCATCTTTTATGGATTACTAAAAATAAAAAAAGTTCTTTGTTTGGATGAGATTAATTCAGGACAAGGCAAACTTTTGTATCTTTCTGGAGTATTTTTGTTCAGGGTATGATGCTCACAGCCAACACAGCTAATAATGAGATGCATGGGAATACACCAACAGATACTCCTGGACCTGACACTATACTGCTCCTTTGTGACTTCCTATCCCTTGTTCTGGCAATGGTTATCTCATGGATTGTAGGAACTCGGGACAAAGGGAAAGCTTGCTCTGGCTTGTCTTCTGTCCCAGAGCAGACCAGAAATTTTCCAGAAAGAATAGAGAGAAGAGTTAGTAGCCTCTTTGGTTGCTACAGCTCTGTCTCCCTCATCTGGAATCCTGAGCCCACCTCTAAGGTCTGCCAATCATGTTTTGAAGCTAGCCCCAAGTGCTATAGTATAGCATAGGAAGCTCATAGAGCATGTATTTCCAACACTGAGTTTGTCTGTCTTAGATCAGAGACCCACTAGTACCCTGGAGGATTCCCCAGGTTGCTAGTTTCAAGGCGTGGCGTTTGGAGTGCTGGGCTGGAATAGAGCAGAGCCCAGGATGCAAACCTTTGGCAACACAAAGAAGGATAAGGAGTCCAGTGGGCTCTCAGAAAGGTGCCCCCCTACTATCCTTTGGGATCCTCTTGGTTATAGGTACCTACTCTCCATCCCATTCAGTTTCTCTGAAGCTTTGGAGAGCTGGAGTCAGCCTCAGCTGCTCTGGGCCTTGAGGGCAGGTAGAGCAAGAAGGCAGGGGCCGGAGAGCAGAGCCTCCAAGTAAGACATCAAAGTGTTTCACAGACAAATTTTAGATCTTTCCATAGAAGCTGTTCCATTATCCAGGCCTTGGGTGGGATGTGCCTAGCTATCCAAACTAGTGCTCAGCGACAGGGGCACATACCAGTCCTTAACCCTAACAGAGCTACTAACCTGTTCTCTCAAAGAAAATGGAGGCCCACAATGGGCATGCTTTCATGACTGTTCAGGTAAGTCATTTTCTCTTGATCTTCTAAGGTGTGCATATGTTTTTATTCATGCATATGACAGCTTTTTATTATTTGAAGCATTATACAAATTTGTAAATATATTCTATAATAATATTCATTTAGTAGAAGTTAGTATGATAAACTGTGAATGTAAACTACTTTTAGAAGTAATATAAAATAATTTATGTTTTGTTCTCAGTATTTTACATATTTCTTACTAGTCCTGCACTAAAATGCATTCTAGTAATTTATTCTAAATACTTGAAATACAACTGTTTGGTAAGAACCCACAAACTCAAGATTTATAAATATTTTGGTTAAAAATGAGTTAAAACTAGTTTTTCATCATATTAAATATTCATTACATTTATGAAAGGAATGAAATGAATATAATTTTAAGGAATGCATACATTCATCCACAATGAGAGTGAATTTGAAATATAGAATCCCATTTTTACTTTTTTCTTTTGTTTCATTTTGTTTTGTTTTGTTTTGTTTGCAGTGTGGGATAGCAAGTAGCTGACCTGGTAAGCTGTTAGGCAAGTACTCTAACAACTGTGTTACATCCTTATCCCAGAGATTGTTTATTCTCAGAAAACTCATTTTTAATATATTGCATGTATTAAAGGCTTTCTTATATTTTATTGTACTTTTGAGTAGATATTATTAATTATACTTAACATGAGATACTTTGCTAACTGGAGTATATATTTTACTTTATCAGACTGGATGCTTCCTGTTATTCAGAGGACTTGGGTTTAAGGACCTTTGAATATTCTAACTAATTAAAAAAAAATAAGGTGTCTTCAAAACACCTCAATATTAATTTCAGAATATAAATGAATCTATTTGAGGACAGTTTATAATTTTAAAGTAATTAACACTTCAATTAAATATCCATATACACCAAATAAAATTTTATTGATAGCATTTCCATTAAAGTTCCAGGGTTGTGCCTTATGGTTTAATTGGTGAATTTCAAATGAAAGTGGCATTCTTTGAAGGTTCCGGGGTAGTACCAATTTGTTTCTTTTCAGGCTAAAAAAGTCATTTCCTATGCATTGTAGAGAGTAATCTTAAAACCAAACTAACTACCTGACTTTTCCACTTAGTCTGAGAACAGACGAAAATGCTGAATTGTCAGCAAAGCTTTGTATAAATCAGTAGTCACAAGAGAGCTGAGGAAGAATATAATGGAACAATCAGCTCATCAAATGGAAGCTTTTCCCTTGAAGAAATAGATCGTTCTGCCATGCTTCTTCTGATTAAAAGATAAGTTTATTCACCAATCCCTATCAAGATAATCACTTCAAAAAGAAATTTTATTGAATTTTAAATTGTTAAACAACGTTTTAAAATAAATGAGTATAAAAATTAAGTTAGTAAGGTTTTGTTTTCTGTGTTTTACAATAATATTGAAATTCATTATCTCCAGGCAAAAGTTTAAAAAGACAGGGTGTGAAGCTCAGGCTAGGAAGTCATTTCTAGGAAAAACCAAAGCTCACTTTTTTTCGTTGGAGAAAATTACTTCCAACAGACTAAATGTTATCCATGTTTTTTAAAAAAATGTGATCTTCAAAAAACTGTCACCAAGATCTCTTTAAAGCTTGCTAGAAACATTCATTGCTTAGGTCTAATCTTGATTAACAGAATCAGAACTTGCACTTAAAGTGTTTTGAACATTAACACAGGGAGAGTTTCCAATTTGGCAAAAAAAAAAAAAAAAAAAATACTTTTTTGTTCCAGTTAGTGCAAACAAAAAACAGAGGCAAACATAGCTGGTGAAGATACTTTGAATATACTTTTTTCAGTTTATGATCTGTGTTCTTTGAGTTTTGAAAATTATAATTGTGGATATTTTTCTTGTCAGAAGGAAAACATCAATGTTTTGCTCAACTCTTCACACAATCAAGACAGTTTCTGCCTTAAAAATACTGTGTCAGGAGGAAATGGGTTCCAATGTCTTTAACCTCAGCACTCTAGAGAAAGAGATAGGAGAAATCTCTAGGAGTTCAAGGCCAGGCTAGACTACTTAACTAGTTATGGCCCTATGGGACTATACAGCTAAGGAGACTGTCTCAACAAGCCAACAAAGAAACAAAAAGATACATGTCAACCAAGGTGTATTTAAGTGTAAATATGAAATCCCAAGTAAGAATAATTTGGAGAAAACATTAAACAATATCATTTTCCTCCTCTCCTTATGTTATTCCTTCTCTCCCCCCTTTTCCCTTCTCTTCCCCTTCTCCCTCCCCAACCAGCAAAATCAAAAAAAACAAAACCAAATGCTTTCAATTTTCTTAATCCACGAAACAAATCTCAGGCACAATAGGCACAGTAATGCTACACAAAACTAATCTGATACTCTTTAGTAACCAGTCTAAAACATGATAAAAAAGCAATAACAAACAAAGGATGCATAGCAAACTCCAGGATAGTGGTTACAACTGGGAAGAAGACAACAATCCCAATACACTTGATAGCATAGCAGATAGAAATACAAAAAGAAACTGGAGAGAGCAAACACTAACAACTTGACAGCACACCTGAAAGCTCTAGAACAAAAAGAAGGAAAATACACCCAAGGAGATGTATAAAGCAGGAAATAATCAAACTCAGGGCTGAAATCAACCAAGTAGAAACAAAAACAACTATACAAAGTATCAACAAAACAAGGGCTGGTTCTTTGAGAAACCAAGAAGATAGACAAGCACTTAGCCAGACTAACAAGAGGGCACAGAGACAGTAACAAATTAATAAAATCAGAACTGAAAAGGGGAGACATAACAACAGAAACTGAGGAAATCAAAAATTAGATCCTACTACAAAAGCTTATACTCAACAAAACTGAAAAATCTATATGAAATGGACAATTTTCTAGAAAGATACCAGGTACCAAAGTTAATCAGGAGGCAGATAAACCATCTAAACAGTCCACAAACCCTAAAGAAATAGCAGCATCATTAACAGTCTCCCACCAATAAAAGCCTGGAAAAGAATGGTTTTAGTGGAGAATTCTATCAGACCTTCAAGGAAGACTTAATACCAATGCTCTTCAAACTATTCCACAAAATAGAAACAGAAGGAACACATACAAAATTTGTTCTATGAAGCCACAATTATGCTCATACCTAAACCACACAAAGTCACAAAAAGAAATAAAATATCAAAACCAATCTCCTTATGTATATCCATGCAAACAAACTCAACAAAATTCTCACAAACAGAACCCAAAAACACATCAAAACAATCATCCATCATGATCAAGTAGGCTTTATCCCAGGAATGCAGGGATGGTTCAATATTCGAAAAATCTATCAATGTAATCCACTATTAAACAAACTCAAAGAAAAAAAATCACATGATCATCTCACTAGATCTGAGAAAACATTGACAAAATTCAACACCCATTCATATTAAAGTCTTGGAAAGATCAGGAATTCAAGGCCCATACCTAAACATAATAAAAGCAATATACAGCAAGCCAGTTGCCAACATCAAATTAAATGGAGAGAACATGAAACAATCCAACTAAAATCAGGGACTAGACAAGGCTGCCCACCTCTCTCCCTACCTATTTCAATATAGTACTGGAAAGTCCTAGCCAGAGCAATTAGACAACAAAAGGAAGTCAAAGGAATACAAATTGGAAAGGAAAAGTCAAAATTTAACTATTTGTAAATGATATGATAGTATACTTAAGTGACCCCAAAAGCACTACCAGGAAATTCCTAAACCTGATAAACAACTTCAGCACAGTGGCTAGATATAAAAATTAACTCAAAAAATCACTAGCCTTCTTCTCCTTGAAGGGTGAACAAGCGGGAAAAGAAAATTATAGAAATAAACACCCTACACAATAGTCAAAAATAATATAAAATACCTTGATGTGAATATAACCAAGCAAGTGAAAGATATGTATGACAAGAACTTCAAGTATCTGAGGAAAGAAATTGAAGAAGATCTCAGAAGATGGAAAGATCTATGCTCAGGATTGGCAGGATTAACATAGTAAAAATGGCCATCTAGCTGAAATCAATCTACAGATTCAATGCAATCCCCATCAAAAAATTCCAACTCAATTCTTCATTAGAAATAAGAAAGTGCAATTTGCAAGTTCATTTGGAATAACAAAAAAAAAAAAAAAAAAAAGGATAGCAAGAAACTATTCTCAACAATAAAAGTACTTTGGGGGAATTCACCATCCCTGACCTCAAGCTGTACTACAGAGCAATAGTGATAAAAAAACTGCATGGTATTGGTACAGAGACAGACAAGAAGATCAATGGAATAGAATTGAAGACCCAGAAATGAACCCACACACCTATGGTCACTTGATCTTTGACAAAGGAGCTAAAACTGTCCACTGGAAAAAGGACAGCATTTTAAAAAAAATGGAACTGGTTCAACTGGAGGTAGGGCATGTTAAGAATGCAAATTGATCCATTCTTATTTCCTTGTACATTGCTCAAGTTCAAGTGGATAAAGGACTTTCACAAAAAACAAGATACCTGAACCTAAAAGGGGAGTAGTTGGGGAAAAACCCTTGAATACCTGGGCAAAAGAGGAAAGTTCCGGAACAGAACACCAATGGTTTTCCCTTTAAAATCAAGAATTGCAAATGGACTTCATAAAATTGCAAAGTTTCTTTTTTAAGGCCCCAAAAGGGGAAAACTGCAATGGGGACCAAAAACGGCAAGATTTACCAATCCCACACTGATGAGAGCTAATATCCAATATATAAATGAACTCAAGAAATTAGACTCTAGACAACCAAATAACTCTATTAAAAAGTGTGGTACAGACCTAAACAAAGAAATCTCATCTGAAGAAACTCGAATGTCTGAGATGCACCTAAAGAAATGTTCAACATCCTTAGTCATCAGCTAAATGCAAATCAAAACAACCCTGAGAGTCCACCTCACACCAGTCAGAATGGCTAAGATCAAAATCTCAGATGATAGTAGATGCTGACAAAGATGGGGAGAAAGAGGAACACTCCTCCATTGTTGCTGGGATTGCAAGCTGATACAACCACTCTAGAAATCAGTCTGGTGGTTCCTCAGAATATTGGACACAGCATTACCTGAGGATCAAGCTATACCACCACTCCTGGGCATATACCCAAAAGCTGCTCCAACATATAACAAGGACACATGCTTCACTGTGTTCATAGCAGCCTTATTTATAATAGCCAGAAGCAGGAAAGAACACAGATGTCCTTCAACAGAGGAATGGATACAGAAAATGTGGTACATTTACACAATGGAATATTACTCAGCTATTAAAAACAATGAATTCGAGAATTTCTTAGGCAATGGATGGAACTAGAAAATAACATCCTGAGAGAGATAACCCAATCACAAAAGAACATACATGGTATGTACTCACTGATAATTGGATATTAGCTCAAAAGCTTACAATACCCAAGATACAACTCGGAGACCACATGAAGCTCATGAAGAAGGAAGACCAAAGTGTGTGTGCTTTGGTCCTTCTTAGAAGGAGTAACAAAATACTCAAGGGAGCAAATATGGAGACAAAGCATGGGTTAGAAACTGAAGGAGGGATTTTCTGGAGAATGTCCCATGTGGGTATACCTCCTATTTGCAGTCACAAAAGGTAGACCCTTATGTGGATACCAGGAAGTGCATGTTGACAGGAGCCCAATATAGCTGTCTCCTTAGAGGTCTGCCAGACCCTGACGTATAGAGAAGCAGAAGGTTACAGCTAACCATTTAACTGATCATGGGGTTTCCAATGGAGGAGTGAGAGAGAAGACTGAGGAGCTGAGAGGATTTGTGGCCCATGGGGAGCGTAAACAATACCAACCAACCAGAGCTCCCAGGGTCTAAACCACCAGCCTGGGTACACATAGGGAGAGACCCAGGGCTCCAGCTGTATATGTAGGGGAGGATGGCCTTGTCAGACAAAGGTGGGAGAGAAAGTGTTTGGTCATGTGAAGGCTGGATACCCCAGTGTGGGGGAATTCGTGGGTGGTGAGGTGGGAGTGGGTGGGTGGGTAGGGGCATATCCCCATAGAAGCAGGATGAGGGGTGATGGGATAGGGGGGTTCTGGGGGGGGGATGGGGAAACTGTATCACATCTGAAATGTAAATAAAATATCCAATAAAAATATTTTTGCTATACTTTAAATTTTTATGTACAAATTTTTTTTTACAATATTTGATATAATTCAAAATAAGGAGAAAATCAGTTAATAAAATTCATTCATTATATTCATATATGTTATTTATGACAACATAAGCCATTTCTTTCTTTTTTTCTTTTTTCTTCTGTTACTGGGAATTGAAGTTCAGCAAATTCCCTTTTCTTAAACTTTACTTATTTAGGGACCAGGGTATCTATCATGGAGCTACTACACTACTTATCCTTCTTCTCCCCCTTTTCCTCCCCCTTTTCCTCTTTTTCCTTCTTTCCCTCCTCCTCCTCTTTTTTCTACTCCTTCTTCAGCATCCTATTTGGAGACAGGCTCCATGTCCAGAGTGGGAATTCAGATATGTGCCACCACACTTCGCTAACCCAAGAAAGCTACTTCTAAAATCATCTCTTCCTAACTAAATTGTGACATCAATAGATTTGACCACTATTGCTCACCCTTATCCCTTCTTGCATTAATTTCTTGGCACACGAAAATTCACCAACAGGATCTCTAATAGTGCATTCCAATAAAAAGCAATATGACTTTATTCACTTACCTGCACAGATAAGTTTGACCCAAGTGGTACAAAGAATAGACATTAGACCTGGCTTATTGGATCCATGGTGAGTTGCTCCTTGTAAATTACCTAGAGCCCAGATGGGAGTAAAAACTTCTAAAAACTTAGACTTGAATCTGATCATAGTTCCTATATTTCTACTTCTAATGATATTCATTCTTAATTTGGCCAAAAAAATCTAGATGCCCACCCCAAGTATGCTGAGATTACTAACATAATAACCATGAAATAATGTTACACGGGATCAAGGATAGAGTTTATATTATAGAGTCTGATATAGAACCGGGAAGCCCCAGATAAATTTGAGCCTGAAGAGGTTTGACTTTTTTACTTGTCAGCACCGAGCACATATGTCCAATACCTGTGTGTTTCAGCACTTTCTGAGGTAGAGTAATACCCAAGTTAGATATTGATCTTCTCATAATTCAGGAAAAGCTACTCTGCAGTCTGCCTCTGTCTTAACTCCTTAGCCTCATGCTCCACACTGGCTGGGAGCCAGCCTTACATTGGAACCAGAAATATCTTAATGTATACAGTCCTATATTAGAAAGTTTACAACTTGTCCATGAAAGGGCTTAGCAGGCCTGAGCATGGAAAACATAGGCTTGAACATGGCAAACATGGGGCCAAAAGATTTTACCCTTAACTCTTCTCTTTCCTTACTGAAAAATCATTCTTAAAGCTACTCCCCAAGATATATTCCCTTATTTGGCCATTGACTCCTTCCTGAGACTAAATACCAACTTCCAATAATCAAAATTCATTACTTGGATAACATGTCCAAACGGGGCTTACCAACTCACCTCGCACTGACCTTTTTTCCTTAAAAACCTAGTCCTGCAAAAAAAAATTCACCTGCAGCAGCTGTTGCTTGATATCTATCTCCCTTTTGCCCAAACAATAAGCAGTTCTCCACTCTACTTGCTTTTGCTGGGTAATAAATCTCCTTTGTATCAAGAATTTGGTGTCTGAGTATGTCTATCCTGACTCCTGGGAGGCAGCCCTCCCTTACATGCTATGGCTCAGCACTATCTTTAAAAGACCAAGATTATCTGATAACTTGTCCCCCATTGACTTTGTCTTTAAACTAGCTATTTTCCATGCTCATTAATGGCTTCCACTGCCAAACATAGTAGTGAACTAAGATAAGAGCTATTTTTTCAGAACCCTCTATGTTGGCATAGGTTTAAATGTGTTGAGTTGGTTTGTTGTTGTTGTTGTTTGGTTGGGTTGTTTGTTTGTTTACAAAAGTCTTGGATTTATTTTTCTATAATTTAAATATTCAGGTTTTCTGCAGCTGTGATTTCATGACTCAAAAAGCTGAGACAGAAAGAATGTACATTTAAAGTCAATCTTGGTCATAGAGTAAGGCTCTATGTAATTAGTTACTTGTCTTGCTGCTGTAAGAATGCACCTAAAAAAACAATATAAGGCAAGTAGAGTTTATTTTTGTTTACAGCTGTAGGGTACAGCCCATCAAGGTGGGAAAGTCATGACAGCAGGATTATGAGGAAGGTGACATATCTTCAGGAAGGAAGAAATGAATGTTTGTACTTAGCTAGTTTTCTCCTTTTTATTCAGTCCAGGTTGCGATCCACTGCAATGGAACCATACTCATTCAGGGTGGCTCTTCCCATAAAATCTCAGATAATCCCTCACAGACATGCCTACAAACTTATATTTTATCTGATTATAGCTCCTGACAGCTTTACAATCAATATTCAACCACTATTACCCATCTCCAAATAAAGTTGAAAAATTAGATATATGAAACATAAAATATCTATTTCAGAGTTACAGTGTCAGAGCTGAAATGATGGTTCAGCAACTAAGAACACATACTACCCTAGAAAAGGACTCTTGTTTGATTCCCATTGTTGATTTCTGCAGGAAACTTGATTTGTGTGCACATGGCTTCACACAGACAAATGGATATACACAATCACAAATAACATAAATAAATATTTATAAAATAATTATAATATACAATAATGCTTTTGCTAGAAAGACAAAAGGCTAATATTAGATTTAAAACCTGGCAAATTTCCTTTTAGCAGAAACACAATGTTCAAAACAATGTCCTAATTTATGAGTATATATATATTTATTGTGATACTTCCCTTATCCATTCTAGGTGAGCACCAAAACATGAGATACAGTCAAAACTGCAAAGAATAATTTCATGACAAGAAAAAGAAGATATGATACATTTTTCGAAGCAATATGGAATACTAGAATGCCTTAGGACAATTCTTCATAAAAGTTTTGAGAGAAACACTTAGACTCTATAATTCCCTAACTGCAAAACAAATAAATTTCCTGACATGTAATAATCAAGTAGCTTACTTTCAAAACATCCTTTCTGGGAATTTGCTGTAGGTTGTACTCACAAAATGAGTATAAAACAAAGAGGAAGGTGTAAGATTCAGAAAACAGCAGATGAATCACAGAATGGCAAATAGCATATCCTCTTTAATAACACACATCAGGCCAAAACTTCTATAGTATTTGGAAATAGGTAGACAAATAAGGTTTTGGAAAAACAGAAGAGAGAGAGAGGAGAGAGAGAGAGAGAGAGAGAGAGAGAGAGAGGAGAGAGAGAGAGAGAGAAGAGAGAGAGAAGAGAGAAGTATATTTAGAGAGTAGATCATATGATTCTATATGTATGTTGTAGTAATTATTTAAATCAGCCTCTGACTCAGGTCGACTGTCGTCTAAGCTGCAATAGCTCTGCCTAGCCCAGCCACCATGTTTCTAGGCCTGATGACACATGCATGCTGCAGCTAGAATCGGTCGCCAGAATCACCAGCCCTGTCACCCACTAGATGCCAGCGTGAGAGATGGCTGTGCTAATCTTCCACGCTATCTCCGCAAGGCAGGGCATTGCCCAGACCATTCTGCCATCCATGTGGGCCCAGTAAGAGAATGAGACTCTAATTCTTATAGATAAATCAAAACTTATATATTTGATAATGATCAGTAACAAGATACCTGTACAATCAGAAGTGTAACCCAATACCCAACCTAGATATACCAACTACCTTTGACTGCTACAGACAAGTGAACATCCGCCTCCATCTCCTCTCTCTTGTTCTCCTCTCCTGTCTCCTAACTCCTCCTCTTCCTTTTCCTCTTCCTTTTCTCTTCCTTTTCCTCTTCCTCTCCTAACTCCTCCCACCTTAGCTCCTCCTAAATATATATATATCTATATCTATACATATATATGTATAGGTGTGTGTATGTAAAAGAATGGAGGAAATTTTACTTGTCTATACCCTCTGTAAGCACCATAGTTCCAGAAATGTGTCTTTGTACAAACATTCTTTCATGCACATGTGTGTTTTGAATAAGAGTGGCTCATATATTGAATGTTTAGACACCAGGGAGTGGAAATCTTTGACAGGATTAGAAAGATTAGGAAGTGTGGCCTGGAAGGAAGCATGTCACTGAGTGATGGCTTTGAGGTTTCAAAAGCCCATGTAAGGTTTGGCTCTCTCTCTGCCTGTAGACCATAATGTAGCTTTCTTCAGCACCATGCCACCCTGTAGCCATGTTCTCTGCCTTAATGATAATGGCCTTTCTATGGGTTGCAAACCTCTTCAACTCCTTTAGTCCTTTCTCTAACTCCTCCATTGGGGACCCTGTGCTCAGTCCAATGGTTGGCTGTGAGCACCCCTTTCTGTATTTTCCAGGCTCTAGCAGAGCCTCTCAGGAGACAGCTCTATCAGGCTCCTGTCAGCATGCACTTCTTGGCATCAGCAATTGTGTCTGGGTTTGTTGTCTGCATATGGGATGGATCCCCAGATAGGGCAGTCCTTGGATAGCCTTTCCTTTAGTCTCTGCTCCACACGTTGTCTCTGTATTTCCTTTAGACAGGAGCCATTCTGGGTTAAAAATTTGGAGATAAGTGAGTGGCCCCATCCCCCAACCGGGGTCCTTGTCTAACCTTTGGGTATGGTCGTTACAGGTTCTCCCTCCCCTTTGTTGGGCATTTCAACTAGTCTCATCTCTGTGATTTAAGCTTTAGTAACATTTCTTTTACAAATGTGGGTGCCCTTCCATTTGGGGCATAGATATGCAGAATTTAGATGTCATCTTGGTGGATTTTTCCTTTGATTAGAATGAAGTGTTTTCTTCATCTCCTTTGATTAGTTTTGGCTGGAGTCTATTTTATTAGATATTTGAATGGCTACCCCAGCTTGCATCATGGGAACGTTTGCTTGGAAAATAGTTTTTTAGCCTTTTACTCTAAGCTAATATCTAACTTTGATCTTGATGTGTGTTTCTACCATGTAGAAGAATGGTGGGTCCTGTTTTCGTATCCATTCTGTTAGCCTGTGTCTTTCTATTGGAGAACTGAGTCCATTGATATTGAGACATATTAATGACAAGTGATTGTTAATTCCTGTATATTGATGTTGGTGGTAGGAATGTGTGTTTGTGTGTGTGTGTGCGTGTGTGTGTGTGTGTGTGTGTGTGTATATATATGTATATATGTATGTATTTTGTGTGTGTGTGTGTGTGTGTGTGTGTGTATGTGTGTCCTGTCTTTGGTTTTGCTGGTATGAATGTATTTATTCTCTGTGATTTTTTAGGTGGAGTTAATCCCCTTTGGTTGGGTTGGCATTTTCTCTCTGATTTTTTCTGTAGGGCTTGATTTGTGAAGAGCTATTGTTTAAATTTGATTTTGTTATAGAATATCTTCTTCTCTGAACCTTCATATCTGAATATTTCACTGGGTATAAGTCTGTTAGACACTGTGTGATCCCTATCTGCTCAGATCTTTCTGGCTTTTGAAGTGTCTGTTGATAAATCAGGTGTAAGTCTAATACATCTGCTTTTATATATTACTTGGACATTTTTTTCCCTGTAGCTTTTAGCACTCTTTCTTTTTTATGTACATTTAGTGTTTTGATTATTATGTGGTGGTAGAATTTTCATTCTTGGTCCAATCTATTTGGTGTTCTGTAGCCACCTTGTATGTTTATATACATCTCTTTCTTTATGTTAGGGAAAATATTTTTGCATGATTGTATTGAAAATATTTTCTGGTACTTTGAGCTGGGATCCCCTCCCTCTATTCCTATTATTCTTAGGAAGAAGGATGGTAAGAAAGAGTGGAGTCAGGAACACCAAGGGATCAAGGCCCACAGACTCAAATGACTGGGACTAATGGGGGCTCATGGAGATCAGGGAGCCTGTAGGGATGTGAGCTTGGTCCAATGACTATATGTGATGGCTGAGTACCTTGGTGTTCTTATGGGACTCTTAACAGTGGGAGTGGGGGATATCTCTGACTTTTTTGCCTCCCTTTGTGGCTCTTTTCATGCTACTGGGTTGCCTCATTCAACCTTGCTATGAGGGTATGTGAAGTGAAAATTTTTGAATTCTTTGGAGATCCAGTTGTGTCATGTGATGTTTTCCTGGAAACTGTCTTATGAAAGGATATTTTGGTAAAGCAGGCATGCGGGAAGATATTTTGCTGAGAACAGACACATGTTTTTTCTGGAAGCTGCCTGGAAAAATGACATGTGATATTTTCCTTAAGTGGGTGCTTGAGAGAACTCCTGATGTTTCCTGACATATACTGAAACTGATGCCCACAGCTAACCATTGAACTGATCATGGGGTTCCCAGTGGAGGAGTTAGAGAAAAGACTAAAGGAGCTGAAAGGGTTTGCAGTCCCATGGGGAGAGCATCAATACCAACCAACCAGAGCTCCCAGGGTCTAAACCACCAGCCTCGGAGCACATAGGGAGGAACCCATGGCTCCAATTTTATATGTAGGGGAGGATGGCCTTGTTGGTCATAAGTGGGAGAGGAAGTTCTTGGTCCAGTGAAGACTGGGTGCCCCAGTGTGGGGAATTTGAGGGCAGGGAGGTGGGAGTGGGTGGATGGGGGCACATCCTCATAAAAGCGGGAGGAGGGGGGATGGAATACGGGGTTTCTGGGTGGGGAGGAAATGGGGAAATGAGATAACATCTGAAATGTAAATAAAATATCCAATAAAAAAAAGTTAAAAAAAAAAGAAAGGGTATAAATATAACCCAACAGACAGTGGATGAACTTGTGTGGTATTGTTTCACCTTGCCATTCTTTGCTGATCATTATTTATCATGACTTCATAGAAACTCACCAAAGAACTTCTGGTGCTCTTCTGGTAGATTCTTGGTGCTTCTGTGGACTTGGGCCTATTGGTAGATCCTCATGGTTCTTTCTGGATCGAACTGCTATTGCAGATTTGTGAATAGTGTTTGCCAGTGGATCTAGCTACTGTTGCTGATTCCTGTGAACTGAACTGCTGATATTCTGACAAGACAGATTGGATTCACCCCAAAGTACTAGTTCTAAACAAATCCACATCCTCCTTTGCCCTATTAACCTTTACTTTCCACTATCTCTGATAAGGGGTTGGCTAGAAGGGAGGTTAAATCATTTAAGTACATTTATTAAAGTAGGTTTGTGCTTAGTCTTATTGTAACTTGTTATGCAGTATTTGATTGATGTCTCTGGGAGGCCTACTTTTTTCACTGCAGAGAAGCAGAGTGGGGGTAGATATGGGGAAGAAGGGAAGTAGGAATTAGAGATGCAGGACTGTGGTCAGGATGTAATATATGAAAGAGTAAAAAAATTAAGGTAAAAAAGAAATTTCTGAAGTTCTATAAATAAACGCAAAATGTAGCCATATCATCAAATATATCAGTGATAATTCTATATAAAATCTAAGCTGTCACATAAATCTAAAACTAATAAAAGTTGATTTTTTGTTTATTTGATATGCTATTTAAAAATTAATTTGAATATACAGCAAGAAATTTATCATAATATTCAAAATAGTGACACATATAGTAAAAGTCCCTGTTGGCTTAAACTTTTCACATCCTAATTTAATAAGGGTTCTTACATGCTTCATCCTCCCTTCTAGACCACCACCCACCAGAGGCATTGTAAAAGAAAGGTTAATAGGAAATGGGGTTTGGGAGTTGTTTAAAAATAGCTCTTTGGGGGCTATTCCAATCTTTATTGTCAGCAGCCCAGTTCTCTAGCACAATACCAAGACCAATCAACCGCTAACCAACAATGGAAGTTCAGTCCAGAAGAAACAGTAAAGCTCTACAAATAGGCTCAATTCAAGAAGCAGCAAGAAGCTGCTGGAATATTATAAAAAGTTCTTTGGTGAGTTACTCTCTACTTAGTTGTGACAGGTAAAAATCAGCTAAGTGATGTAAGGCCAACCAATACATGAGTGTTGCCAGTGAATACTAATGAGGTAGAGCAAAGCAAAGCAATGGTAGCACCTCCTCCCACTGTCTGTAGGAGTCACATTTATACTCTTTCTAAATATCATGTGTCCTTGGATGTGTCTACTTCAACAAAACATCCTTTTCACCTGTTTGCCCCAGGAAAACTTCATATGACATAACTGAGTTTCCAAAGAAACCAGAAATTTCCACTCCAGGTCACTGTGAAGCTGCCATTGCTTCAAAACAAGCTACTTTCTTTTCACTATTTTAAAGCTGTTTTAGTAAAACACTAAGGCAAAGATTAATTCAAATTAAAATGGAATGCTTGTTAATAACTTGGTACTAACATTTTATTTTTATGACAATTAAACCTGTAGAATGCTAATACAAAAACTTTGATGAATAGTATTTATCCACATTATAAAACAGAAGATAATTGATAACACTGAGTGTCATGTGGGATCAATGGTATACATAACAAATACATAATTGTAAACCATTTCTTTATCCAGGTATACTTATTTTCACTTTTATGGGGAAACTAACAAACCAAAACCAGTTGTTACATTCATCGAGACTATATTCTAACAGAGAAAATAAATAAATACTGAATAAGTAGTAATGAATATGGTCACTGTTAACAAAATGTTTTAATTTACTTCTATAGAGAAAAATGGCCATAGGTTAGGTTTTCCATTGTGTTAAAATGCATTTAAAAGTATTTGTGGATTCAAGCATTCATTTCAATGTCTTATGGACAGTAGA
Source organism: Mastomys natalensis (assembly GCA_021653895.1). Lineage (NCBI taxonomy): Eukaryota > Metazoa > Chordata > Mammalia > Rodentia > Muridae > Mastomys > Mastomys natalensis. The sequence continues at coordinate 21,191 of JAJTUV010004145.1, read as the reverse complement.
TTATAAATATGCATAAAATAACCAAAAGGATCAATACAAAGGTCTAATAATCACATTTAATTCTAAAATAATGAAGACAATATGATAAAAATAGGTCAAAAGAATTCTACGTAAGAACTACAATTCTAGTTCCCAATTTTTGTTAGAAAGAATTAGAACAAAATCAGATTCTCAAATTAAAATCCAAGATTTAAATAGAACTAAGGGGTCTTTTAAAAGAGTGATAATCATTAATTGTTATTATTTATTCTCAAATGTTTTCATCATTTTATGCATATTTGAAAATAGATAGTAGTTTTGCTGTATTAGGATGATTTAATTGTTTCTAAATTATGCCAAAATATCCATTAGATCTAGTTGATAATAAAATATTCCACACTGTCAACTCAAAGTAAAAATCAACTCAGTCATGTTTTGGCATGTCAGAACTAAGACAAGTCTGTTGATCAACAATTTTCCTTCTCTTCAAATTATTTTTCTTTAACAGAAGCTCCCAAGTTTTTCATTTCTAAGAAGGCTACATTAACTAATTGAAACTGTCAAAATTTCTAAGTGCCTTTTCAGCTATGCACGGTTGTCATTCTTTTATTCATAATGTATGAGTGTAAAATATATGTAAACCCTACATAATTTGAGCTAGGCATATCTTTAAAATACTTGGAAATATTTAAATCAGAAAATGACATTGCAGATATTTAAATTAAAATGTAATTTGCTAGAACTCAAGATGTTGGAATAAACATTAAAAGCTGAGAGTATTTTACATACTTCACTTGTTTAATTCACTATAAATAGTAACACTCAGGGTAATTCTTTGGAAAGAATAGCAGTTATATTAGACATGAGCATAATGAGAAGGGAAATTACTTTTTGAAATTTTCTGGAGAAATAAGAGTTTGGTTTCTGTTCAATGAATATTTATTGGATAGATTAATTGGCTGGTTCTTTTATGTGTTGAGACAATGAGGTATATGGTAAGTTATGTTATAATTTGCCTGTCAATTCAGTGTACTTAGAGGATACTTTACTGTAAAAACTTTAAATAAAGAATTTTCTATTGTAAAGCAAATTCTGAACAGTAATAGTATGTGAAGAAGGCAAGTGTCACTTCTTTTGTGAGACTTTATAGTGTGACTTTTCTTCTGCTGTGATTATTTCTAATGAACAAAAGAAACTGACTCCTGTTTGTGTGTCTGACACAGGCATAAATCTTTATTTATACATGCTTATAATATTTATAATTTTAAAAATAATAAATCATAAAATGTTTTCTTATGAGTATAGCATTATATTGTATTTTCTTTTTCTTGTGTGTTAATTAGATTAACAAATTATGTATGTACCATTCTTACAGGTAAATCAACAACACTTAGATAAGATACAAGACTGACTGTAACTATGTTAGGTATGGTATTACTAAAGTTGTAAGCATCAAAAAATATTCTTAGCAATGATTGTTCATTATTCATATAAAGTTCAAAATGGATATTTCATGTTTTGTATGTATATTTTTTAATGTTTTAAATTATCTTATTTATTTATTTTCTGGCATAGCATATGTGTGGAAATCAGAAGACAACTTAGTGTTTGTTTTCTTTTTTCTACTATGTGAACTCTCTGGTATAAAACTTAGGTGGTTGGGCTGGGTGATCTTTACCAAATGAACCATATTGCTAGTTCTTAGAATTTTCTTTTTTAAATATTGAGAGTATAATATAATTGTGTTACTTCTGTCTTCTTTTTCCTCTGTTCCTAGACATAAGTGTACTACTCAGCCCATATCAAGGAGACCTTTTCTTAGGTCAGATGGAGACCATTTCAGAAAACCACAACCAATCAACACACAAGGATGGGAGCTCAGTACCAAAGGATGCCTACAATACAACTCTGAAACACAAGGCTCTGGGATCATTGTAGAAGAGGTGGCAGAATTATTGCAAGGGCCAGGAAACCAGGAGGTTGCTGTGAGATTATTTCTCTAGGAATGTCAGCAAATAATTCTTTAAATATTACTGAAGTACTCATATCAAAAGTATGGAGATTGATGAATGAAGATTTCTTTAAAGCAGGGGTGTACAATTAGGACATGTTTTAATTATGCTCACATTCCATATTTAAGAACTTATTCATGTGAATATACCTAAAGAAATAACTTTATGAAATGTATTCTAGCTGATGCTTAAGAGAAAAATAGTTTTGAGGAAATCTGATCTAACTGACATAGCCATCAAATACCCTATGCAATGTATGGTTCAAAAAGAGAAGCCTCAAATCTCATTAAGTAATTATACCTAAGCCCAGGTCTGACACTTCCAGAAGAAATGTACTACCTATACATGTAGTTCTTTCTTATCTGGAAATCTGTTAACCAGGATGACAAATTTATTACTCTATGATAAAGAAACATAACCCAACCCATCTCCACATTTCTTTCTCCAGAGATATTTAGTCCTAAGGCATATTATCAAAAAATATGTTAGGTTATATAGTGGTTTAAATGAGAAATGATCCCTGTATTCTCCAGCATTTGAGTGTTTTGGCCAAAGTTGGTGGCTCTGTTTAAGAAGGCTTAGGTGATATGAACTTGATGGTGCTTGCAGTTCAAAACGCAAGTCCTCAGTTTACCTTTTCTTCTGGCATGTCTTTGGTCTACCACCATGAACTCTAACACTCTGAAGCCATAAGCCCAAATACATTATTTCTTCTATAAGTTGTCTTGGTCATGGTATTTTATCACAGCAACAGAAAAGTAAACAATACAGTTATGTAGCAACGATAATAAAGGTGGCAGATAAAATTAAGTATTCTAGTCAACTGATTTTAAAATAAACAAAATACGATATATTATCTGAGAGTATAGTTTAATCATAAAGGTGATCTGGAGTCAAAACAGAGTTAGGAGTTAGAATAATTTGAATCAGAAAAGAAATATACATGAAACAAAGCCATGTGATACAATGTGATGACTAAAGATACTGAAATATTTGAAATAAAGGAATGGAGAATAAGCTAGAAAAATTGGACAGGGTTCTGAGATTGGAATAGGAAAGAAATTATATTCCCCACAAAAAGTCTCCAGAAACAACCTAGCCCCATCTAATAATTGTCCTTTCTTATTAATGCCCATATTCTTCATTTATCATTGAAATTTTATTTATTTATTTATTTATTTATTTATTTATTTATTTATTTATTTATTTTTGGTTTGCAGAGCTGAGGACTGATAAAATGGTATAATAATAAATTTAAGTTGTCATGAATGGCTAAATTTGATAGGGTTTCTATAATACCAATAGAAAATTAATGTGATTCTTTCCATCCATAAATACTCAACATGCAATGGTGGTACAAGAACAGAATACCCAGAATACTATTTCTATTTAGAGTAATACAATAATGAAGTGACTTAACAGTACTCATACATGCCAGTAAGATAACCATGGAAAGAAGCCATTATAAGTGTCTCTACACCTTAGTAGTTAGAATAGCTCCTTAATTACAGATATTTTTGTTTTGTTGGAAAGAAAGTCCTTAATTTTTTTAGTACATACTGTTTATATACCTTAGCTTAGAAAAGGTTCAATCAATGCTGTGTTCTCCACAAGGAAAAGGCTTTAATGATTGAGGGGGTTTTGGTGGGTTTTTTTTTCTGTTTGTTTTTTGTTTTGTTTTTGTTTGTTTGTTTGTTTTGTCTGTTTGGTTGGTTTGGTTTGATTTGGCTTTTGCTACCAAAAAGCTTAAAAAAAGATTGTTGTTGTTTCTTTGAGCCATATTCAGGACCCCAAATATTATTGGTTATATAACTATTCCTCTCTACAAAAATTAAAATGATTATTTTCCGTGTGATTACAGTGTCTTTAAGTACATTGAAATTGTTTTCATGACAGACAGAATATTATGTATATATTAGATATATACATGTCATGTGTAGTAACTATGCACTATTGGCTTCTGAGAACTACATGGTAATTTTCTAGAATTAAGGAGTCAGTTGACATTATATTGATAGCTTAGGATTAACTGTGGCAAGAGTTAGAGCATACTTTGGAAAATACTATAAATCATGCATTTCTATTTATGTACTTTTTGAGATCAAGGTATTAAAATTGTAATAGCACAGCAGTGAGTTTGTATCTATTTATCAACTTTGTGCATGCTAACTTGAATCCTCTCTCTTCTCTCTGTCTCTCTCTCTCTCTCTCTCTCTCTCTCTCTCTCCTCTCTCCCTCTTTCGCTCTCTTTCTGAAGATATCAGTGGGCATGCAGTATAACTTAATTTTTTGCAAAAACTGAGAAGTATTACTGAGCTTTTTATTTAATGTGTATTAAATTCTTATCTAGTACTCATTAGCACGTTTACTAAGTTAGCTTTTCTAACCTGTTGCCGTCCTAGATTCTTGAACTGAAAGTATTTATTCTTCCTAAATTTCTACTATTGTGTCAGTCTATTATTTCCCTATCTTATCCCCTTATAAAAAGTAAAACCTAAATGTTAATCTACCACATGTCATGGCCATTCAAGTCATTGAAAGTGAAATTTTCACCAAATGTTTTTTCACTGCATCAGATGGAGCTCATTGAAATATTGATTTTACTGCCCAAACAGTGTCCAAAACAAAGTCACTACATATAACATAATGATTTTTTTTAAATAGCACCCTATTTCAAATGATCACTTATTCTCTTAATTAAAGTAATGTCACATTCTCTAATTGATTAATATAAAAGTGAATTATTTTAAAATATTAGAAGCTTTTGTTTTACAAACATAACCAAAACTAATATTTAGAATTTTAAGTAATTTTTCACATGATGATTCTTGAGCTTGGGCTCCTTATCTTCTAGCTCAATTGTGCTCACAATTTTTCTTTTTATATCATTATAATCTAGTACATAGTAGAGAAAAAGTAGGTATTATCTGGCATCAGTCTTTTTTGTTATTAAACCAAAGAGCTATTAATTTTCACACAATATTAAAATGAAATTCTATCATATCTTTTGGAAACCTAAGATGACACTGATAAACAATTTTAAAGTGCTTGGCATATACTGGGCACTTAGGTAAGATGGATATCAAAGGCACATACTATTTTTCAATCCATATTCAAAAAACCATTAGTCATTTTATCCTTAGTTTTACAAATGACCATACTATGATATGAAAATTACAGGTAGTAGAATGAATTATTAAATTTCTAAAACATAATGATAAAGGATGTCTGATTTTTGGGAGCTTCTACATTTATTACCCTCCTCCTCTTAACCCTCCTCATCTTACAATCCTCTTCTTTTTTGCTACATATTTGTGAATTTTGAATGTTTTTTAAACCAAAAACTACAAAAGCAGTTTTTGAAAAAAAATTATTCATATGACTATGAACAATAAGATATAAGATATCAGAGCAAAATAAAGATAGGAAGGATCTGAAGTAACAAAATACCTTTAAATACTCAAATTTATGCCTAAGATAAAACTGAATGAAATGCTGCATACTTCCTCTTATCCTATGAAATTTTAATGTTTTTTAATCTAAATAGTAAATAATATAGAGTGGCCAAAACTGCATCAGTGGTCTTCTTTGAATTCCGTGGGCTATTTATTTCTTCCTGGATACTGACTTCTGATAAACTTGTTCACAGAGCATACAGAAAATAAATTGGAAGATTTGCAATAGAAAATCCTTTCCCTTGAGTTATATTTTTGAGATTCTTGTCTCTATTCTAACCTTTGAAGGTCTTTCTCATGGACCTGGGACTCATCCATTTAAAATATACTAATCAGGAAACATATTTCTCAATTCCCAGAGGTGAATAGAAACTTATCTTCAATGAAAGTTAATTAGCAAATAAAGACTGATCAAAATGACAAGTGTCCCTCCAAAGTCCTTCATTGGCTTACTGTAAGCTCATACCATGTGTCCGAAAGTAGAAATCACCCTCACTCGTCCCAGTAATATTTAACTATACACAGAAGTAGAGGATCCTGAACTAGCAGCATGTCCTTCATGATTCTAAATAAGGACATTTTTTATTCCCTATGGTTCCATCCTGTTTCCCATTGCAACACATTTAAGCTCCATTCAAAGATGTCTACTTACCATTCCACACTTACTCTAGGCCCTTTCTGTTCTCTACATTTTCCAAGACTTTAATAAAGAAATAGAAATTACAAAGTGTTCTAAGAGTCTGCCTCAATTCAGAATCCAGCTCTGCAAATTAAGACTTTAAGACTGAATAGGAAAACTAAAGCTGCTTCAAGGATCCCATCTAAAATAAGTAAAACAGGCTTCCAACCATACTCCTTCTTCTATATCTGTGAGATGCAACTAGACAGATAATAATCTTTACACAAAACAATACTTGAATATATTAATCTACTGTTTAACACAACCACTGATTTATTTTAAACTCACTTCAAAACACAAAATTTAGTGTTTATGTACTATTTTAGTAAAGGAATAAATGTAACTTCATTCTAGAAACTTAGAATATTATACACCTAAATTTCCATATACCCTTTAAAAGGTTTACATCATCAGCATTCTTTAGTTGGCTGTAATTCTTTGTCTATAGCTGACTCCTCAGACCTTAGCACATAAAATTTCCCCTTTCTATTATATTGCTGTACTCTTTGTTCTGGTTTTAATAATAAGTAGCCATGAATTTAACAGAACATAAGTTAGTGTGGTAAATGAGAAATATTCGATGGAAGAAAGAAAATGTTGAAATGATGTAATTAAATTTTCAGTTAAAAATCAGAATTTGGTAAAAAAAAAATATTTTTTAATTAAGTTTGCATTACATTTCTGCTAAACTAATATTTTTTTTCTGGTTTTTAGGCACCTGATCCAAGGAGATATTTACATCAGAATCTTGATCCAGGGAGATATTTGGATCTGATCCTAATCTTCTAAATGCCCAATTTGTTCTTAAATGAATTATTTTGTATTAATTCATAGCTCCGAACCAAAACTCCATTACAAATGAGATAGAATAAACAAAAATTAATCTACACATTAAAATAAGATTATTTATTTTAAAACAATATTATTCACATTAAATTTCTTTTTTTTTTTCTTTCTTCCAGGAGATTTCCTTTCTCTCTAGTCTTTTGAGATAAAAGAGTCAGAGTGAAACATTTATTAGTTACATGCTTTTCTTCTTCCTTCTTGAAATTTAAACAATATCTCTCAGAAAATTAATGACTACTAGGTTAGAATAATTTCAGCATAGACATAAAATGCTGAGTCTAGCATCATACATCTATAACTCCTGGGCTGTGAGGCAGAGACAGATGGATTCTGGGACCTGGCTAACTATTTACTTAAACAGTGTGATCCAGGTCAGTGAGAGATCTTGTCTCAAAACAGTAAGGTGAATGACTAGAGAAACTGCTAATTTGTTAAGGTCATTGGCTGATCTTCCAGCTGACTGCAGTTGAATTCCAGGGTCCAAATGGAGGCTTACAAGCATGTGTAACTCCAGCTCCAGAAGATTTGTGCCATCTTCTGGTCTCCATGTGCTCTGCATATGTGGTGCAAAGACACACAAAGAATGATAGAGAAAAAACATTTGGCCTCCATACATATAGGTTCACAAGACGGCACACCTCCCCAGCATACCTCCAACACACATTCAAGAAAGAAAGAAAATTTTATATATATTGAAGCTTTGTTAAAATAGAATGAAATTTTGTCATTTGTAGGAAAATAGATGAAACTAGAGTTTTCTTATAATTAATATTTAACAAATAGCCAAACTCAGAAAAACAAATATTTCATATACTCTCCTTAATCATAATATTTACAACACACACACACAAACACACACTCACACACGAGTGTGTGTTTGTATGTGTGTGTCTGTGTTTGTGTGTGTGTTTTGTGATATTAAAAACAAATAACTATTTGGAAAATGGAAAGGGACAGGAGGAAAAAGAGTAAGTCATAAGGAGTAAATATAAGTACATGATATACATTAATATAAATGTCTACAAAATCCATCACTATGCCTAATCAGTATAGACTAGTAAAAATTATAGTGCACTGAATGTTGCTTTAGCAGGGTAATTCCCCATTCCTTATGTAGAGTAAGTAATTCTTCATGACCTCAAATAGGTAACATTACAGTGACTTAACTTACTGGTCATAGAAAGTATATTTGCTTAGTTATTCCAACATCAGTATTTAAGCTTTTAATTTAAGTTATATTGTTAAACTGATCTAGGTGTAGTAATGCATTACATTTCTAGGACTGTGTAGGCTATAAAAAGAGATTATATATAAAATAGTAAGTAAATAATAGCTACATAAAATAAATTGGTAAGCTGAATTGCTTAAGGGTATTGATTTGTTTCTCAAAAGTGTATTGTCAGTGCATATACATTGTTAATAATGTAAGATATATTTCAAATTGCATTTGAATTTTTCCTTTTTAACTATTTTGGGAACATTGCCAGTATTATTTAATTATTCATATTTGTATTATTATATACAAAATATATTTTATATATTCTTTGTAATATTTGTATTGTATATGTATTTACTCTAACTTCATATAAACATTTAGAAATATAAAATTGGTGCATTTATATATTCATATATATATATATATATATATATATATATATATATATATACATACATACATAGTATACTGGCTTTAATATACAAATATATTTGTGTATATACACATGTATATGTACATGTTTATTTTGTACAAGTTTCATTATATGTGTTATATAATATCTTTGTGACTATATATTAATGCATTACATTAGCTCTGTGTGTGTGTGTGTGTGTGTGTGTGTGTTAGTTATAAGATATCAGGAGTAAAATTTGGCAGGGTACTGACCACTAACACGTTCAGTGCACAAATTTTCTCATTCTCTTCTTTATCTAAATTTTTACTCTTTGGAAAGTGCATTTTGACACTTTTATTCTGCTCTTGGGTTTGATGCCTGGAAAATTATTTTTCATTTTTATTTATCAATATTTCTTTTACTACACTTGTATATAACTGTAATCAAACCTTTCCTGTCTGATCATTCTAGAAAATCGGACTTCTTATCTTCTTATGAAAGGTTTTCTTCCCTCATGTATATATTCACCTCTGTTCTAATGCTTCTGTTGGTTATTTACTTCTCCTTCTAAAACAATATGAATTTTTTCAATGATATCTCACTGTGCTTAATCTGAAGATTCCTATTTCAAGTTGTTACTCATCACTTGCATTTGTGTATTTATACTCTGACATCTATATTTCTGTATTTGTGCCCTGACCTTCTGATACAAGTGTTAGTTACTAAGTCCTAGCTAGTGTTCTTTTTAATTGTGTCTCAGTTAATCTAGATTATTTCCTTTGCTCTCACACTAGCATCAAAATGTGTGTCCCTTTGATCCTGTTTCATTTTTTTCTATAAACTCATAGTTGATTAATTTCTGAAATTTTAATAAGTGTATTGTGCATTTAAAATTTTGTTAGCAGAGAAAATAAAAATTGGGATAGTTATGTCAAAAACCAAAATATTATATAAAATATAATCTATTGCTCATTAACTTTGATAAATTTAAAGGGCTATTTTAGGGTCTATGAACTACAAAACTGGGCTGTTTACTGAATTAATGTGATCTAATGTATTGGAACACAAAGTATGGAATGAACATTAAAATTATTCTCAGTCCTTTTGTGGCAGTGTACAGGAGAGGTGGCTCAGCAATTAAGAGCACTTGCTGTTTTACTCAAGACCCAGGAATCCACACCAGGCAGCTCATAATCACTTGTACCCTCTTCTGGATTCCAGGAATATAAGGTATGCAAAAAGAAACTTAAACATAAATGTAATATAAAAACAGTTCTTTCTAAACAATTAGTTAAAAGGATTTTCTCACCTTTTGATAAAAAAATGAACAGTATGACTATTTTTTCATAGAAAGTTTTCCATGATTGGAATTCATTGCAAAATCAAAAATCAAGTTCCAACCATGAGATCAGTGGCTTCTGAAATCTAATATACATGCATTAGTAACGACGAGATTTGGCCAAGCTTAATATTTCATGACAGGAGATAGAATTGACATTTATTTTTTTAACCTATCAAACCTAGAAAATTTAAAACACATATAAATGTTCCTGACAGCTTCTTATGTTACTGGTAAAGTATAGGTCTTGCTCTTTCTTTTTTTTTTAATTAATTAATTTAATTAATTATTTAAATCACACCATAATTTACTTATTCACAACATGGGTTATAAACACAAAAAGGCAGGATGTGGGGAAGGGAATGGCACCGGGACATAGGTGTTCAGGGGGAGTACAGATATCTTTCAGAACAGGGTATCAGCTGGGTGTAGGTTCAAGGGACATATCACTATGACTCTGCCTATGATTCACTTGTCCTTATCTAACTTGGTACTGTCCACCAAGGCTGCTTATTTATAAGATCTATGACTACTCAGGCTGGTAATTTTCCACAGAAGCTGCCTCTTTACAATAGCTTATAGCCTGCTGTTTCGGTGTTTTTCCACAAAGACCCAAGACTTTGTGTTAGCATGTATGTATGTCAGGCCTATTGCTGACTTTAGGCCTATGGCTGATTTTAGGCCTTCAGTGTATAAGCAGGGCTGCCCTGACATCTCCTCCCTTCTCTAAGTATAGAAGGGCCTTGGCGATTCTAATCTTGAGAAGACAGGGATAGAGGCCTGACCTCCAATAATTGAAGGGGACCTTGTAATGGCTCCAGTCCTCCTGTTGTTGTCCAGTGAGGCATGATGGCCATACCCATCCCGATGTCTTTTTCCTGGAAAGGGGATACTTTTGACATCAACCCTATGCAGTCAGGCTTGTCCCTCAGGGAACCCAGAGAGATATTTTAGTTTTTATTTATATTCCCTTGTAGTGCTTAGCCTCGCAGGCCTAAGCAAGAATTCAGTTCACCAGTCAGAGAGGGTTCTGGGTAGCCTCTCTCTGCTTGGTCTAGGGGCAGAAGTCTCCTCTTTTAGGTTGGGTGGAGATGGGTTTTGGGAACACCCTGGATAGAGTAACAACCTCATCTTGAGTCTCGTGGTCCTCCATAGCTAACTTATGCTGATGCCTCCAAATAGGTTTTGCTACCAAATTATCTACTTGTATCACAAAGTTAGTCACTCTATTTAAGGCACAGGGACCAAAAGAAATCAGCAAAAATAACCCAATTAATGGTCCCAGGATGGGAGGAAGTGGGGTTGACAACCATGGAGAGGTTGAAAACCAATCCTTGTATCAACTCTCAACTTTCTCTTTCTCTCTCTGTCTTTTCTCAGGGCCTTCTCTGACCTTTTTCATGTTCTTTTTAACCATCCCTTTCTTGTCAATGTAAGAGCAACATTCTTCTTTAAGGGCTTTACACAGTCAAGAGCTGTACACAGTCTTTCTATTGTAAAAGAGTAATTCAAGTCCAATAAAGTCCTTTGCAATTTTTGGAGATCATTTCAGACAGGTCTTGCTCTTTCATAAATATAACAATTTTAACATTTGTTTGATGGATAAAATAAAAGAGCAAAAGATGATATTCCAATTTCAGATTTAGAAACCCACATTAAAAAATGGTAGAAGTATGCTAAACAAAGTATAATTTACAGAGTCCACAGCTTGCTGTGGATGTCAGTGAAGGCGGTACCTAAATTGAGAAAGAAATGCTTAAGGATAAAGGACTGAATAGTGCTTTTTGTGAATTCATTATTGCAAAGGCTTAAGATTCCAAGTACACATTTTTTTAAATGAAAGAGGCATGGAAGGAATGAGGAAGGCGGAAATGAGGGAGAGAAGAAAGGACAGACAGACAGACAGAGAAGGGGGTGGGAAGGGATTAAAATGCAAATACTAAAATGTTATTTTTTGCATTTTCCATATGAAAATTAACAAAAACTAAATCAGTGATAAATAATACCTTATGTAAAAAGCTTGAATGACTTAATCAGAATATGTATTATTGAATACATGAAAAGGAACATGATAAAGAATACATTTTAAATCACATTTTTAATGTTATCTGTTATACAGAGCTATAATTTTTGTATATGGGCTTGAGTGTTATAAGATAATAATATAAAACATTACAATAAAAGTTATCTTATATCTGAGAATGGAGATATTAAAGCAAAAATGAAAATTTAATTATGTACATAAAAGAAACAAAAGAAAAAACAATGAAAGTTTCCTAATATTTTCCTATATTATTCCTGCCCATTGTGTTAAAATTGTCTTTAACAACATCGACTCATTGGCAGCCAAAGTACATGGCTTGAAACTGAACATGGACCCCCAGACAGAGTTATTAAATTAACAAGCTGGCAAGCCAAGGATGAGTAAGATTCTGCACAGAGCCTTAGCAACCTAAGACATACGTGTATTGCTTTTGACAATGCATATTTCTCAATGGGGAAGGAAGGCATTCTTGTCAGAATGAACTAATATAGACTCAGTCTTGTTAATGAAATGAAAAAGGGAAGAGGCAGAGAGCCTTTGGGGCTGCTTGGCAAGAATCTGACATGGGCCAAGGGCAAGGAAATGGGCTTCAGGCAGGAATCTAAATCTTAGGCTAGAGCAAAGAAGTAATTTCAGGCATGAATCTAAATATTAGGCTAGAACAAGGAAGTAGGCTTCATATATGAAAATGATTTTGGGCTAGGACTGGGAAGTAGGCTAGAAATTTTGGTCATCCTGATAAGCCCTTAGAAACAGTGATCACAGAAGTGTTCACGGAACTATATTGCCTTGCTTGTTCTTTGACTATTTGTGTTTATTGTCTTGCTTGATCCTTGACTATTTGCATCTATTGTATTGCTCGTTCTTCAACCTAGAATTGACCTTAATACTTGCATGTAATTAAAATGGTATAAAAGCAAATAAATAAATTAAATAAAAAATAAATAAATAAATAAATAAAAATATCCAAATAAACAAGAGTAATGTATTGGTTTTGGATAGTACATAATTTAATTCAATATGGATTATCTTGGAAGAAACTACAAAGAACAGCAAAATGAATGAAAAGACCAGGTACATACAAATTTTCTGTATGGACACATACCCTAATTGGAGGAGATTAGATTTGTTAAGACACTTTCAGGCTTATAATTTTGTATATAATATATCAAAACAACCATTTATATAAAACTCACATATACAATTAGTTTGTTTAGAAGACAAATGTAAACAAAATTATATGTGTGCATATAGTGTGTGTGTTTGTGCATGTGCATGTGCATATGTATTAGGCATTCTCTGAAGGCAAGGAAAGAGTAGAATCCAAGTGACATTTAACTATTTATTCCACAAGATTTCAGGACTGAAAAAAAATGTTCCATGGGAAAGCAATAACAATTGGTGCAATGCTTTCTATCTTTGCAGAGAAAAAGAAATAAGAGATAATAAAATATTTTCCAGATATCAGCTAGAATGGAAAGGGCAGTGTCTGCACTATAGATTTTACAAGAAACATTTTATTTGATTCAGCATAAATGAATAAAAGAAATTAACTAAAATCTAATAATAATAATGATAATTTCACAAATACTTAGTCTATGAATCTTAATTATTAAGTATACTCATTAAACAAAAGCAACATTGTTGAAAATAATTTTGTTTACTTTTCTTTGATCTTAATGCAGTCAACTATAGTAGGGCCCAGGAGTCTATTTTATCATCTAAAATTTATAACAATTGGCCTTATAGAATTGATACAAGATTAAAATAAGAAGATGTCTAGGATAGTATTTGGCAGAGATAAGCACTGCATATCAGTTCATGGCATCTATATGATATTAAATTATAAATATACATATATAATACAGAAAATATATTACTAGTCAATATATATTTGTAAAAAAAATCAAAAGGTGCTGCTGTATTAATGTCCAATGAAACCTTAAGATTTACTTAAATCAGTAAATTCAAACTCACCAATGAGTTAAGATGTGGTTTTAAGAAGAAAATAGTTTGTTTCCCTCCTAAATTGATCTTTTATTTTACTTAACATTGTCTTTAGTTGCTAGCAGTGATATTAAGTTTCCTTTGAACAAATTTTATAAAAATGCAAACATTTTAGAAATTAATAAATGATAATACAGAAGGTAGACAGATGTGACAAATAAAGAAATTGTATAGAAAAAACCCCCTAACATGTTTGAACATAGTAATATGAATTTTTTTTAAAGGACCACAGCTTCTTTTTTTAAACACTTGTTCCATTTTTATATATTAACTTTGAAATCAACTAGGTGACATGTACGACACAAAAAACTATTAAGCATTTAGGAAAGGTATTCATAAAAATGATATGTGATGGCTTCATGAAAAAAATAGAAAACAATATTATTAAAAGACAAAAGAATACAAGTGAATGGATAATGACAGTGTGCTCATGAATGGGTAGTCAATACTGTCAAAGTGATGGCTCCCCATCAATTACTATATTAATTTAGATAAAATCAAGTTAACAACAAAAGGCACATTATTTGTTTCATGGAACAGATAATAAGTTCTTTGTGGTTTTTATTATAATCGTTTTTCAGTTTGTTGTTATTGTTGTTTGCCTGTTTTCCAAAACACAGCAAAAGAAAAGATGTGGCATTGGGTTGGTGGGAAGGTTAGGAGAAACTGGGAGGGGTTCAGGAAGGGAAAACTATGATCCCAATATAATGCATGATTTCTTTTCAATTAAAGATTTACAGAATATACATGCATAGTATCTCTTCTAACATTAGTCAAAATAGTAAACATTCATAGTAATTTTGAAGCATTTGAATCTCAATGCTGTCCAATACCTCATAGACTCCAATCACTCCTATGTTCAACTAAACACAGGGATTTAGCTTCATCCAGCAAGCTATAGAGAACAACAGTCACAAAGAACCAAATTAAACAAGGAGTTCAATGGCATACAAACAATGACACATGTACACACTATTATCACCAGAAAATCTATTTTAGTCAAATCATGTGAGCAAGCTAAAAAGAAGCAGTGTTATGCGTACATATATTCAAACATTTCCAAAACTTGTCAAAAGAATGTCATGGAAAACTTATCAATACTAGAAACAAATGAAGTAATGTTCTATATTGGGAAAATCGCCCCATGAGTAATATTTCCAAAGCCGCAACTTGGACTTAAACAACAGCTACAACAAGAAAATATTAAATAAGGGGTTCATTACAGCACATTGGAGAAATTAAACTTCCTTTTAAAAGACTGTATGATGCTAATAAAAATTCAACCAAAGATTAAGTTCCTTGTCTATTTATTCTGCCTGATGAAAAAGAAAGGCTATTTCACCAGATCCAGATTCTATGGCCACCACTATAGCATTCATATAACAGACTTTTTTATTTAGATAATCTACTGTATTTCAAGCAGAAGCCCAAAGACTATAAAGAAAAAGATAAAAGATAAAATTATTTTCAAATGTCAAATACATGAGATGTATTACAAAACAATCCACAGTTTAGACTATAAAGGTAAAGAAACATATCTGTTTAATTTCTTTAATATAGGAAATGTTCTAACAAATTGACATGAAAAATGTGTATGATACAATAGAAGAAATGTAAATAGATATTTCATCAAGAAGGAGTTCTAAAACCCATTGCGCATGTGAGGAGATATTCTCTAAGTCATAGGAGCAATACTGTCACATTGTCTTCCATAAAAGCAAATATTGATAGTTCCTGAGAAAGAAATAATCTCATAATTGGTAATAATTTTGTTTTTGTTTTGTTGTGTCTTAGAAAATTTCTCCCTATTTAACACTGGCTGACTGGAACTCACTATGTAGACCAGGCAGCTGTCATCGAACTCACAGGTTTTACTCTGCCTCCCAAGTGTTTGTATTAAGGCACAAGGCTTGTTCCTCCAGGCAAATTTAAATCACTTAATATGTGCAATTTTAATGAGGTATTATTGTATGTGGAAAAGCAAGGTATAGGTACGTCTATATACTGTCATAAAATCATTATAATACCAAGAGTGCCAAAAAAAATCACCTTTTGTACAATGATATGTATGATTACTTACACAGAAAAAAGTTAGGCTTCAGATTATGACACATTAGTCATCTAGCAAAGTTCTGGCTTAGTTTATGAACAGTCCCTGATTTCAATTCCCAGAAGCAACAACAACAGAAAAAAAAAATACCCAGTACCATAAGGATGTTGATTGTGATCCATTGATTAAAGAAACTCAAGACACTTTAAATAGTAATAGAATTTTAAGTCACCTATAAACAACGTCAGAAAATGTATACAGGTATGCTGATTTAAACTCTTCATTGAGAGTGCTAATAGAAATAAAAATTGTTATTCTAAAAAAAAACTCTAAGATAAATATAAACTCCAAACCTATTTGGAAAATTTTAAAAAGGCAGTCCCTGATTAACATTATTCCCTCAATGAGAAACTGTAAGACAATTTACACATTTCAATTAGTTTTATTTGTTATTTTAATTTTGGTAGTCCAAATATCTCAGCAGTTTTGATGACTTTAGCATGCTTATATATTTTCATTGCTGAAGTTTTGAAAATGGAGTTCACATGCCTATTTCTTAAATTTTGGAAAATTTTGTTATCTTAACTTAGTATTTAATATTTAATCTGTCACAGATGTTAATTTAACTAGGCAATTTGGAAAATAATTAATATTTAAATATTAATTCCTATTTCAATAATAAAGACTCTGAAATCAGTAAAAATGTGTATTAGATAAAAGTTATATTTTAATAAATGCAATTTAAAGAACAAAGGAAACTAACATCAATTAAAAGTATTTTTGTGATGCTGCAATATAATTTATACCAAAGAAGTAGAGTTGATTTACAAGTTCATATTTTTGTTCCCAAAATTGGTAAGTGATAGATTTCTTAGCATGAGTATTTTAAAAATCTGAATACTGACCCATGGCTAAGAACTACAACTTCTCCATAATTTCTTTAACTATTTCTGAATATTTTGCTATTACCCATACTTCTTTATTACATTGAGTAAAACTGAGCAATTATAAATTTTGAAGTTCATACATCTTTTAAAAAATATTTATGGAATGCTCAATTACTTCTTTCATTCCATATGTTTTTATTATGAGATTTTAAATATGTGTTCTATTTAAAGTTCTTTCAATTATGTGGCTTGGAAATATATATGCTGATGTATTTATATACTGGTTGAAAGAATTAACATAAATCTCCATTTGTAACCAATTCCAAGAGAATAGTTCAACACAATAACACCAAATACAATACAATACAATACAATACAATACAATACAATACAATACAATACAATACAATACAATACAATACAATACAATACAATACAATACAATATATATTCAGTGCTCTGACATTAATACATTTATTTGCCGGGAATCCAAGCATTTATTGAATCTGTTTAGACTACTGAGAACAGACTTGTTTTAAACAAGGGATTAATAGTATTTAATATTGTTTGATTTTCCAAATTATGCATCAGCAAAATAAGATATATTTTGGACCAGTAACAATTACTATTTAAGTCAGATGGTAGTGGCACACAACTTTAATACCAACACTCAGTAGGCAGAGGAAGAAGGATCTCTGAGTTTAAGGCCAGGCTACTCTAGAGAGCAATTTCCAGGACAGCCAGGTCTATACAGAGAATACCTTTCTCAAAAATCATATACATACATACATACATACATACACACACACACACACACACACACACACACACACACACACACACATATATATATATATATATATATATATATATATGTTAGCATACAAAGCAATAGATGTCATAATGCTCTTTTAATTCATCCTCTACCCTTACTACCCTCATTCTCCTTTACCTAATATTTTGGTGCCCTTTGACTCCAAATAGAGCTGTTTCTGTTTTTACAACAAATGTTTCATTTTCATCTTTATCTCTTACTCCCCTGCCCTTAAGAGCTTTCCCCACATTATCACAGTCCTGACTTTTATGTTTATTACTTAAACACAGAAAAAATATATACATGTGTTTTGTAGATGTGTTGGTGTCTCCATCCCTCCACTGGGGGTCCTGTCTGACTCCTGGAGACAGTCTGTTCAGGTTCCATTTCCTACTGTCGGGCATTTTGGCTAAGGTCACGCACACTGAATTCTGGAAGCCTCCCCAATCGAGACTTTCGAGAGGTTCCCCCACTCTCTACTCCCAGCAGTTGCATATTTCCATTCATTCTCCTGGCCCTCTGGGCTTCTCTCCTGTCTCTCCCCATATATGATCCTGTTCACCTTTTCCCCTCCTACCTTCCCACCCAGAGTCCCTCACATCTTCTGACTCATATGATTATTTTGTTTCCCCTTATAAGTGGGATTCAAATATCCTAATTTGGCCTTCCTACTTGTTAAGCTTCATGTGGTCTGTGGGTTATATTGTAGGTATTCTATACTTTTGGCTAATATCTACTTATCAGTGAGTACATACCATGCATGTGGTTTGGGTCTGGGTTACCTCACTTAGGATGATACTTTCTAGTTCCATCCACTTGCATGCAAAATTCATGATAGCCTTGTTTTGAATAGCTGTATAGTACTCCATCGTGTAAATGTACCATATTTTCTGTATCCATTCCTCAGTTGAGGGACATCTGGGTTGTTTCCAACTTCTGACTATTAAGAATAAGACTTCTATGAACATAGTGGAGAGCAAATGTCCTTGTGATATGGTAGAACACTTATTGGGTATACACCCAGGAGTGGTATAGCTGGGTCTTCAGGTAGAACTATTTCCAATTTTCTCAGAAATGGTTTTGTTGATTTCCAGAGTCATTGTACATGTTTCCACTCTCATCATTAATGGAGGAGTGATTCCTTTGCAACACTTCCTTGCCAACATGAGCTCTCACTTTAGTTTGTGTTTGGTTTTTTTTTGTTTGTTTTGTTTTGTTTTGTTTTGTTTTAATTTTAGCCATTCTGATGGGTAAAAGGTTAAATCTCTGAGTCATTTTGATTTGCATTTTACTGATGACTAAGTATGTTGAACATTTATTTAGGTGCTTCTTGACCATTCAAGATTCCTCTGTTGAGAATTCTGTTTAGGTTTGTATCCCTGTTGTAGAATTTATTTAATCCACACCTGGGTTTCTACCCTGCCTTAGACCATTTATGTTTCCAGATTAAAGACACATACAACCTTTATATTTACAGTAAACCTTAAACAACACAAGAGATGGACAGATACTGCTCTCTATGTCATTAGAATCTTCTTCCCTATCAATAATCCCAAGTTATTACTTACTAAGTTTCATCTAGGCTGCTCTCAACTCCAATTGGGCAGTCCAGAGAACCATGTTCTATTGACTACTCCTAACCCACAGTGGTTTCTAATTTCTCCTCCTGTACTCTCTTCTTCCACCCCAGTGATCCCTCTCTGACCCAAAGACTGCAAAACCTAAATGCCATCTATGTCTCTTCTGCCCAGGTATTGGGTGTTAGCATCTTGATGTAGAAGGTCACTTAATATCTTACATGTGGTTCTCTCATCTCTGGGACAACGAGGTCTTGATGGTCCCACACTTAGCATTACAATAGCATAAGATCAAACCTCAACATACCCCATTATTTAATTGGTTTATTTGTATTTTTCTGTTTGTTTTTGTTTTGTTTGTTTTGTAGTCTTCTTGTTTTCTTTATCTATTTTGGATATTAGCCCTCTATCAGATGTAGGGTTAGTGAAGATCTTTTCTCAAAGAAAAAGGCTGCTATTTTGTCCTATTGACAGTGCCTAACAGAAGCTTTTTGTTTTCAAGATGTTGCATTTATCATTTTTAATCTTAAAATCTGAGCCACTGGTGTTCTCTTCAGGAAATTTCCCCCTGTGTGAATGCATTCAAGGCTGTTTCCCAGTTTCTCTATTAGAGTCAGTGTATCCACTTTGATGTTGAGATTGTTGATCCATTTGGACTTGAGCTTTGTGTGGTGAACAAATATGGATCTATTTTCATTCTTCAACATACAGACATCCAAATAGAACAAACAGTACCATTTGTTGAAGATGCTACCTTTTCTTCACTGTATATTTTTGGACTCTTTGCCAAATAATAAATAAATAAATAAATAAATAAATAAATAAATAAATAAATAAATAAATAATTGTCTTTACTTAAAGTATGTAGTTTTATTTCTGGGTCTTTGATTCCGCTGCATTGATCAACCTGTCTTTGTACCAATAACATGCAGTTTTTATCACTATTGGTCTATGTTCCGGCCCATTCTGCTGCTCCGGTCCACAGGTCAAGGTCTAGCAAGAGAGATAGTGAGGATGGAGGGGCAAGAGACATGAAGAATGGAGACAAGACAGAGGGTCTGATCAAGTCTCATTTATTGAAAGGAAATCCTGGGTATTTATACCCTTTACCACGTGCCTTGCCCTCATGGACAAGCACAGCTGAAGGCACTATGTCATGTGCCTAGCAGTGTGGATACCATGTGAGCCTGGCAGCTGGCAGCACTAAACAGCAAAACAAGATAATGGGAGAAAAACATGATGTTTATCAGTGTGTGCTGTTGTGGGCTGTTGAAAAATAAGTCTCTTTTCAGGGTATATGGCCTGAGATGGCTGCAAAGATGATAGCTGCTTTCTGCTAGGGTCGGCTCCCAACAAGTCCATAGTATAGCTTGAGATCAAGGATAGTGATTCTGACAGAAGTTCTTTTATTGTTCAGAATTGTTTCGGCTATCTTCACCCATATGTATGGATCAAAGATATCAACATAAAAATAGATACTCTGAATCAAATAGAAGAGAAAATGGGAAATATCCTCAAATGCATTGGACACAGGTGAAAACTTCTTCAACAAAACACCAATGGCTCAGGTTCTAAGATCAACAATTTACAAATGGGACCTAATGAAACTGAAAAGCTTCAATAAAACAAAGGACAGTGTCAATAAGACAAAACAGCAACTTGCAGATTGGGAAAAGATCTTCATTCATCCTGCATCAGATAGAGTGCTAATAACCAAAATATATATTAAAAAGCTCAAGAAGTTGGACTCAAAAAAAAAAAAAAAAACAAATAACCCAATTTAAAAAGTGGTATACAGAGCTAAACAGAGAATTTCAACAGAGGAATCTCTAATTGTCAAGGAGCACTTAAGTGTTAAACATCCTTGTCATCAGGACAATGCAATAAAAACA
>JAJTUV010004144.1:0-26454 GCA_021653895.1 Mastomys natalensis | reverse complement strand
CTATGTATTCCTGCCTGAATTCTCTCATAAGCCACAGATCTGTGAGCCTGTTTAGGTCTTCTGACAAGAATACCCTCCTTACCATCATGAAATATGCTTATCAAAGCAATGCATTTCTGCCTTAGGTTAGTAAGGCTCTGGAAGAATCTTAACCCGTTCTTGGCTTGCCAGTCTGTTAAATTAATAACTCGTTGGGGGTCCATTTTCAGTTTCTAGCCATGTACTTTGGCTGCCAACATGTTGATGTTGTTAAAGACAAGCTTTCACATGATGTGCAAGAATAAAAGTATTCCCAGTTTGGGGTGGGAGAGCTGAAGACCCTTGTGTGGTCCTGTGGGCGTGGATCTCAGTTGCATTGTTGGTCCACGCTTCTTCTGTCGCCTGGCAGGTGCCTCAGTGAGGCAGCGGTCCTCCGCAGAGAAGCAGGAGCAAGTGCACAAAGCTTGGCTGTGTTCATCTCACACCACGCCAAGAGGACACAGTGGGGCTCTGCGGGGCAGGGCAGAGTTCTCATGGTGGGATCCTTGAGCACAGAGGCAGCCGGGGATCAATTGGTCTCTCCTGGGGTGTCTCAGATGCAGGACAGAGGCAAGGAGCATGCAGTGCGTGCACTGAGAGAGGCAAGGGAGACAGAGAGAGCTCTGGTGCCAAGCCCCGCAGGGAGCTTGGCTTGGCTTGGAATGGCTGCTTGTTGAAAAGGTGGTCCCCATGACTGGAACGTAGAGAGGCCCTCCACAATGGCAGTATGACGACAGGCCCCAATGACACGAGAAAGTCCACTGGTTCCAAAGCTTTGTTGTTCTTGGTAAATGTAGATGGTCTGGGTGCACCCCCCACTTAAGCCAGGGGAGAGCTGGCTTAAATAGGGAGGGGAAAGAGAGGAGGGTCACTTAATTAGCTATGCCCTCTGGCCTTTAGGTAACTCATTAATATGGAAATCTCCTGAGGCTGAAGCCTGTAGTCATGCCCTCTACCTGTAGCCTATGTGACTGCAAGGTATAGATCAAATGGAGATCATAGACCAGTGTGTCAGGAGTCTAGAATCTGGCAGCATGGTGAGATATGTGCTGTCCCTACCCAGACAATGGATACCTGTTGGGTCTCCAGCTATCTCAAAGCCAGTGCTCTACCGGAAACCAAATCATCCTTTCACAGTCCTACACCCCGTCTTACAAACAATGTGGACAACTTGTGATAAATAATTCCCTTAATTGTATAGATAAATCTCTTAAGCATATACAGTCTTCTTTCCAAGTTCTCAACAGACAGAAATAGTAAATACTTTTAGGGACAGAAATCTTAATTACTCTGTTGGGTTTATAATTATCATTACTATTATTATTATACATTATTGTGTCAGGCAAGAGAGTTGGCCCCACAATCATGATAGCAGGAGAGCTAGCCCCACCACTCACAGACCTCACACTAGGGAGAGAAAACCCTGCATCTCACCTGGGCAGCACAGTAAAGCTATGCTGGTGGAGAGAATGAGTGAGTCAGTGCCGCCCCTTGCTGGCTGTAGCACTTGGATGTGTAATCTGGGCAGTGCTGGAGACCTTGCCCTGGTGGCGTGGGTGTGGGAGAGCTGGTGGGTTGACCAACTCAGCTCCCACCCAGGCCCAGATCCTTGGCTTTGAGTTGACTCACCCTGTATCTACCCTATCTATGAACTGCTGGACTATGCCAAAGGACTGGTCCTATAGACCCAAAGCTTCAGGATCCCCATGACACAGGGAAACAACAGGATATCCAAGAGGAGTCCTGGTGAGGCTCCAGTATTGATAGTATAGCAGAAGCCAGAGGTGTCAAACAAGACCAATGATTCATTGTAATGAGTATGTGTAAGGAAAGTTGTATGGTCAAAAGGGTATACTGTGGGACACACTATGACCCACTGCAGCTTCCACTGCAAGATTGTTGTTTGTCTTTCTTTTGTTGTTGTTTTGTTTTCTTTTGGTGGGGGAAGGTTGCAAGGACAAAGGATGGATACAAAGGGAAGGGGAGATGAGTGGGAGTGGGGTGCATGATGTGAAATTCACAAAGAGTCAATCAAAACTTTTAAGAAAAGAAATAAAAATACAAGATTGTTTTATAACACCAAAAAAAGTAGAATTTATGCAATGTTAACTGGATCAAGTACAAAAAATATAAGAGTCAGGCATGATGGTACAGGTCTTTAATCCCAACACTGGGGAGACAGAGGTAGGTGGATCTCTGTGAACTTGAGGACAGCTTTATCTAAATTGCAAGTTCCAGGACAGCCATGGCTACATAAAGAAACATTGTATCAATAATAATATAGTAGCATAAAACACTCACTCAAATTGAGTCCTATTTGTAGAAACTCAATAGCTACTGAAGCTGAAGAACTGTGAACTAAGAACAAACGTGCACATTTAAAACATGAACTGGTTATAAGTTCAATAGCTACCAGCAAGCTGGTTGGAACAGACAATGCCCGGGTATCAATTCTCGTCATTTAGCTACATGGGAGGCTGAGTCAAGAGGGTCAAACTTTCAAAGCTTGACTAACTACAGAAATCTCAAGGTCAGCTGGGCACCCTACTAAGACTTTCTCTCTAAATAAAAAGTACAACTCCATCTAGTGGTAGAGAGACACTCAAAAGGTGGGTTGCTTCTTCATAGTTGAGATCCCTAGTCCCACCCATCTTAGAAATTTAGGGCCAAGACTGCTATCTTAAATTTGTGACTATTTCTCCAGGGATTAAAGTATTTAGTAAAAAGCTCACTTTTAATAAACTGAGTGGCACATGTTCAAATCCAACCTTACCTAATCACTTTATATTTTACCTGTAAATTCATTTCTAAATATACTTCCCTTTTGTCTAAAATAAGATGGACAGAATTGGGTTAGATTTCTGAAAGAAAGCTAATTATTAACCCCCCCAAAGTAAAGTAGCTCATCACAGATGTGTTTGCACACAGATAAAAATCTAGGGAAATACACAGTGCTCAGTTCTTTAAAGATGGCTTTGTGAGAAATACAGACTTAGAAGATTCTCGATTTTTCACTTTCAAGATTAAATATAGAAAAAATTCCCCCTAGGACACTGTCCTATTGATGTAATTACCCAGACTCAAGCATGGAAGGAAGTGTCAGTTTGCTTAGAAATGACAGTGGGAGGGGTGGCAAACACAAGTAAAGATTTCCAACAAAATCTGAAGTAAATGGCATGCTTTCAGTTATTTAAAAAAACTCATTAAATGATGCAACCTTCTTTTTATATTTTAACTTAAGTAGAATTGTATCATTTCCCTCTCTTTCCTCCCTCCATCCCCTCCCAGATACCCTCTCTCTAACCCTATCATATCCCCCACTCTCAAGGTCATAGCCTCCTTTTCCTGTGATTATTATTGCTACATACATTTATATGTGTGTGTGTGTGTGCATGCATGTGCACAAATATAAATAAATACAAGCTGCTGGGTCTGTATTTATTACTGATGTGTACATGGTTTCAGAGCTGACCACTGTGCACTAGACATCCAGTAAAGGGGCTAGTCCCTGGGAGAGGCTAATTCCTCTCCTAGCAGTCATTAGTTGCCTGCAGTTCTAGGAGTAGGACCTCTCAAATATTCTTCCTTCCACATTAAGATGTCTGTCTTAGTTAGAGTTTCATGCTGTGAACAGACACCATGACCAAGGCAACTCTAATAAAGTACAACATTTAATGGGGCTGGCTTGCAGATTCAGAGGTTGAGTCCATTATCCTCATAGTGGGAAGCATGGTGGTATGCAGGCCAACAGGGAGCTGGAGAAGGAGCTGAGAGTTCTACATCTTGATACAAAAGTAACCAGAAGGAGACCATCTTCTGCAGGCAATCAGAAGGAGGGTCTCTTCCACACTTAGTGGAGCTTGAGCCTAGGGACCTCAAAGCCCACTGACACAGTGACACACTTTCTCCAACAAGAACACATCTTTTAATAGTGCCACTTCCCGTGGGCCAAGCATATTCAAACCACCACAATGTCCCTTGATATTCCATGTTTCCGTCTTCTTCTACATCCATTTCTAGGAGACACTGCTTCACAGTAGACTTCTGTCCTGTGGCTCTTGCAGTCTTTCTACACCTTCTTTCTTGATGTTCTTTGAGCCATAGATGCAGGAGCTATGATGTAGATGTAGCCATCGGTGCAGGGCTCCCCACATTCCATCTATCTCTGCATTGTGTCCAGTTGTGGTTTCTAGGATGAAATCGGGGAGATAGAACCTGAAGAGACCCCCTCCAGTAGATAGACATGACCCCAGTGGAAGGATGGGGTCACCCACCCATCTCAAAAATTTTAACCCAAAATTGTCCCTATCTAAAGGAAATGCAGGGACAAAAATGGAGCAGAGGCTGAAGGAAAGGCCATCTAGAGACAGCTCCACCGTATAATCCTCTCTATCCACAGACACCAAACCCCAACATTATTGCTTATGCCAAGATGTGCTTGCAGACAGGAACTTAGTATGGCTGACCTCTGAGAGGCTCTGCCAACACCTGACTAAGACAGATGCAGATACTCACATCCAACCATTGAACTGAGCCCAGGGACTCTAATGGAAGAGTTAGGAGAAGGCCTGAAGGAGTTGAAGGGGACTGCAACCTCATAGGAAGAACAACAGTATCAACTAATGGGATCCCCTCAGACCTCCCAGAAATTAGACCACCAGCCAAACAGTATATATGGGCCGGTCCATGGCTCCCGCTACATACATAGCAGAAGGACTTCCTTATCTGCCATCAGTGGGAGGGGAGGCACTTGGTCCTGTGGAAGCTTGATGCCCCAGAGAAGAAGAGTGCTAGAGGAGTGGCTAGGTGGGTGGGGGAGCACCCTCTTAGAGGCAAAGGGGAGGGGCATAGGGTGAGGGGTTCATGGAGGGGAGACTGGGAAGGGGGATAACATTTGAAATGTAAACAAATAAAATGATTAATAAATTTAAAAAAAAGAAAGAAAAAAAGGCTTCTTTGATGAGGGGTGGTAGCTGCACTTATCTGTGGGTATACAGATAAGATATGGAATGTAGTCAGGAATTGTGCTGGTATAGCAAAGTGTCAGCAGTAGATTCTATTCTAAGGTCTGTGACCTCACGAGCCCCGGGATGCTATTTTCCAGTACTACACATGATTTCCTTACTGTTGAGTGGGCCTTCGGTCTAATTAGAGAGCTGCTGATTGCCACCAACATGTAAGTACTCCCTTATTATACCTCTATGCAACCTTCTTTAAGGAGAATCCCAGAAATAAAAGGAAGTGGATTGTACCAGTGTAAAATAGCATCTGTTTAGCTCGCCCCATTGTTAGACCTCCAAGTCACCATTGCAATACCTTCAAAGACAAGAGAATCCCCTCAAAAACAAGCAAGTTGGAAACAGACAGACAGCCAAGCCAGCACCAGAATCTGTAAAGGATCCCAGAAACATCCAAGTCAGCATGATCCTTGAGATTTAAAGAGCAAGCCTGGCTCTTCTCAGGATGTCCAGCCTTCCAGACCTCTTCCCCACGGAGATGTAGACTTTAGACCTGTTAGGCTCCATCAATCACATGGGCTATTCCAGTTCTCAGGTAACCCCCACTGATTCAGTGGGAACCTGTCTTTTACTTATATTTCATTTCAACGAAGAACTATTAGAAGTAATACAGCTTTAGTGACATTTAATAGAAGGTAATATTTCTGCAGCCTGTTCCCTGAAGTAAGGCAAGACTTGCCTGCAATCGTAGGAATTAACAGTCACTGTAATTGGCCAAAGCTCTGTAATAAAAAAAAGAGGCTACATTTTTTTTTCACTGTCGCAATTCGGCAGCCATAGGGTTCTTATTACATTAAACCCAGTATTTACCTCATGAATATCACTGTGTGTTAGGAATTGTCCTCACTAGACAGATGGAATCCTCAGTTACTGCTTTCTAATAGTTTATGAGTAATTATTTGGGCATCCATTACATTTTGTACAGAGTTTTTAAACGTTTTAAAATTTCCTTCTACTATGTAAGTCTAATGTTTGGTATCCACACCCTATTGGTGGGTTTAATAGTTGTAGAATTCACTTTAACTACTTAAAAATATATATTGGTACAATTACCACACCTAAAGCTGAAGAGTCACTGCAAAAGAAGGGACAGGAAGACTTTAAGAGCCAGGGGATGGGGGACATTACTGTGAAATTGTGTCTCACATCAGCAGCTACACCCATTAAGTTTCATCAAGATGACTGTCTAAACGTCGGCTGAACAAGGACACCGACAGACATTCTGACATGGAAGGAGGCAGGGAACCCTGGAGACCTGAGTCCTACACTAAGAACTACAGACAACCAAGGAATGCTCACAGCAGAAGAAGTCATTTTCTCTAGAGAAAAGCATGCAATTAGTTATACAATACCAAAAGATTAGCCCTGAAAACAAACATAAAGTAACATTTACAGACTGAGCAGGTTGTATTTATATATCTAGAAATATGGATATAAATACATGTGTATTAGTAAAAAAAAATAATAATAAAATAATAAAAATATAAAACTTTTTTTAAAAGAGGCCATTATCTCACAGACAGCAAGGAGGAGAATATAGGAGGATTTGAAGGGCGGAAAGGTGACGGGGGAATGATATACTATATTATAATGCATATGCATTGATATATATATATATATATATATATATATATATATATATATATTAATTGATGCTGGGTTTGGTGGCACTCACCTTTAATCTCAGCATTGTGGAGACAGAAACATGACAACAAACATGTGTGTGTGTGTGTGTGTGTGTGTGTGTGCATGCACATCTCAGTTCTGCCAGGTCATGAGGATCTGAGTTTGATCCCCAGAAAACACATGGTGGGAAAAAAAAATCCATTCCCACAAGTTGTCTGTGAACATCCAAAAAACCTGCAGTATCTTGAGCGCTCTGTGTGTGTGTGTGTGTGTGTGTGTGTGTGTGTGTGTGTGTGATTTATATAAATTAATTCTTAAATTAAAGGGTTCCAAGTCATACATAAACATATAAATTTATGTACACACATACACATCAAATTCCCACACAGGGGCTGGTGATATAGCTCAGTGGTAGAGCACTTATGAAGCATGCACAGGGCCCTGGTTTCACTCTCCAGCATCTCACACACACAAAATCCCATATAAAGTGTAGAATTCTGAATACATTTTCCCCCAACAAGAGAGGTGGAAAGACGGAGACAAAATACAAAGGGGAGATCCAAAAGAAAGGTGGTACAATGTAAAATACAGTAGCAGTGTGTTCTACTTTGCTTTTCTGTTGCTACAATAAAACACTGACCAAAAAACAGCTTGGGGATGAATGGGTTCCTTTGATTTACAGATCACAGTCCATCCAGAAGCAAGTCAGATCAGGAGCTGAAGGCAGGAACTTGGAGGTAAGACTCATGGTCATCAGTGACCTTGCTTGTACAGGCCAGGCTCACCCATCCAGTGGATCACCTCACAATGAGCTGTGCCCACACATCTCTAGGTATTAAATAAACACCAAGTCTTTCCCCCACTATTCTCCCCCCTCCCCAGGCTGTGAGACAGACTCACAGCAGAGGCTGAACTCGAACTAGGGAAAGACGGCTGTCTTGGACTTCCGAGCAAGGCGACTACAGCAGTGCGCCACCGCTGGCCAGCTTCCCCTACTATTCTTAATCCTATTTTCTTTCCCAAAAAGCAGCCCACATGAATGGTCAAGCCCATGGCTTGCAGTCGAGCTCAGCCACCTCAACACCTTAGCAGGGATGCTCTAAGGCAGGTCTAGCCATTTCTCCCCTGTTGACTTCATTCTATAGCCACATTCTGCAAACAGCCTTCTATTCAACTAACCTCAAATGATCTTCCTTGGAGGGACCACTCATTTCCTCCTAGGACCTGTACTGATTTATTCACCAAATTGAGTCTTTCAGTCTTCCCATATCAAATGTCTTCCTCTGATTCTATTTTTTATTGTATTTTTCTTTACAGGTCTGTGTCTCAAATGATTTTTAAATGACAGAGCAATAACTGTATATCTGAGTCCCCAGTACCTGGCAAATACTCCCTCATATACAATAGGTGTTTAATAAAAGTTGACTGAATACATATGTAAACAAATGTTATCAATTACAAGGGCCGTTCTCAGCATAAATAACTGTTTAATTCAGTTATATTGGCCTTCATCATTACATTATTGTCGCCTGTAAAGACTTTGAGCTTTAAATCTGACTAAGGAACTAGGAAAGAATTGTATGGACTTTATCACCTCGGGCAACAATGTATTTTCATAACAGTTTTATGACATAACACATATTACTGAAAAAAAATGCAATTGTCTCCTTGTATCAAATGGCATTTGCTTTTCATCTTTGTAATTTCCTCCACAGAAATCTAAGAGTTCAGAGGGCATCAGAGAACATAAGGAACTAACAATTTCATTTTCTGTTCAAAATTAAATATTTTAATAGATTGCCAAAAGCAAATCCCTATTTGTATTTTTCTTATTATTTTGCTCGTTCAAATATTTGCTGTGGATTTTAAATGACAGATCTCATTCTCAGAAAATGATTACATCGATTTAATTAGATTGTAGCCTCTGGGGTCACCCTTCTACATCTAAGAAGTTTCGAGCAAAAAAAAAAAGAGATTCTGAAATCAAAAGAGGCACCACAGGTAGACACCTGGCTTGTGTTCCTGCATTACTTCTCTGTGAGATGCACTAACGCTTCTCTGGTAATTAAGCTTGGAATTTTTGCTTGACAATAGATTCAGGAAATAGTTGAAACTCCCTTTATATCCAGCTCTGAATTTTGTCTCTCATTCTCTCAGATCATTTAGCTTTCACAGACACATTTTCTGCTTTTTTTAAATAGAGACATAGAGATTCATAGCTAATAGATTTTAGCTTGTGTATAACTTCTTTGAAATCACGTGAAGAGCATCATGCCACAGATACTATTCTGTTACTTGGACTTTCCCCCAGTGCTGCTTTCCCGGTTTACACACATTGGTGACTAAATGTGAAGCTCATTCTTTCCCACGGAGCAGATGGACAATGCCAGTTGCCTTCCCCAAAACCATGCCTCGTTTTTTCAAGAGAAGCACAGGACACTTTCCACGCAATTGTGTGCACTACAAACTAGTCAATATTTCCCAGGCCTCTGGCAGCCACATCTAACTCTCCAGCACAGCTCTAGCTATTGAGACAAAAGCGCAGTCTGTTGAGAATTGCTCTGGACTCATTCGTTCCCCTCTTACTTCTTTCCTTTTCATCTTTCCTGGCTGAGAATGAAGATATAATTCACACGGGTGGTGCAGCCATTTTGTGATCATAAGGAAAGGAGCTCCATGTATCTATGGCAACATGTTATATAAAGAAGGTTGGAGTCCTTTTGATATTTTGGTTGGCATAAAAAGACATGCATTCCATTGTGAAATCTTCATATATATTTTGTTTATATTCATTACCTTCACTGTCTTCCCTGTCCCTCCTCCCTCTCTCAGTGATAACCTTCCTTCCATAAACAGGTTACCATTCTGCTTTTATCTCTCACACACACACACACACAATCCATTATTCTCTTATTCCTCTTCCATTCATATCCTTTCTTCCCTTCATAACCCCCTTTCTACTTCATGCCATACATACATGCATACATACATACATACATACTAAATACACAAGTATGTACTTACATACATATGCATTTAAATCTAGATTCTGTGTATGAGATATTTGTCTTTCTGAGTCTGACTTCATTTAATAGAACGATTTCAGTTCTGTACATTTTCCTGAAATGACTAATTTCATTCTTTACAGTTGAGTAAATCCCTCTGTGTAGATATACATTTCTCTACCTATTAACCTATTGAGAGATGTGTAAATTGGTCCTGTATCTCAGCTATCATGTATTATGTAGTTTTAACAATATTATGAGTGTGCAGGTGGCTCTAGTATCAAGAAATTTGTGCTCTTGATGGCCTTAGAGGCTATCATAGCAAACAGCTCTGCCTCTGGACTTCACAATAAATGAGAAAAGCAAAGTTTATATTAGAGTGATGGCAGATAGACTCTAGACAGTCTTGTTTATCTATATGAATGGAATGCAGTCAAGGAATATCTCATTTGTATATCCATTTATCCATTCCGGTAAGCTGTAAGCGTCACTCTTTTGCAGTTGTGACCAGTACTGGGAAGAACACTCTTCCACAGAAAACTTCTCTGAGATTGGCCAAAGTCATTTATTAGAAGACCATACACCTGTAGCTAGTCAGGTATGGAAAGTAGCTCAAAACTTCCAGGAAAGTGTGTCAGGTCTCATTTTCACAGCCTTTGTACAAGTCGGGCTCTGTGTGCTTTGTTCTGAAGGTTGAGAAGAGCATTTCTGCATTTTAATAGCTTTCTCTTTCTTTGAGGTAGAATGATGATAACTACCCAAACTCCTGAACTCAACTAATCCTCCTGCCTCACGTTTCCAAGTACAATTAAATACAAGTAAATACTACAATTCAAAGGACGTTGATCTTTTTTTTTCCTTGCATTTTAATAGCACTTTGACTATTTCCAAATTAATTCATAAAATAATTATGGGAATTTACGAGTCCTTCCCAATGTCTTTGCAAATGAAGAAGAAAACTTCAAGTCAGTGAGCAGTGAGCTGTGGCCTTCATGTTGGGAACTTACTATAGCCATCCTGTCACTGGTGACGCCTACTGACATTCTGACCATCTGACCAACCGTAAGATGAGAATGGCTAGTTATTGTTCATCATGTTACTTTTATAATTTTTCACTTTGTTTTTTTATAATTTTACCATATAATAGACATCGTTGTGATGTTATATAAAACGGAGAATTGTTAGCTGCCCAAAGTCAGACCACTAAGAAATAGAAGAGCAGAGATTGCAAACTTTTAAAGAAGGGCTGGGGAGATAACTCTGTTAGTGAAGTGTTTGCCTGCCTTGCAAGCACAAGAACCTGACTTCAGTTCTCAGAACCCACATTTAAAAAAAAAACAAACAGAAAAAAATGTTAAAAATCTGGCATGGTGGCATGTCCCTCTAATCACAGTCCGGAGGAGAAAGGCAAGAGGACTCCTGATGCTTGCTCAGGCAGTGAACCCCACGCCAGTGAGAGCCCTACTGCAGCCTGAGGAATAGCACTTGAGGTCGTTCTCTGACCTCCACAAGTATACACACATGACTGCACCCACACATGAATGCACCATCACAGACACATACACATGCATGCTCACACATGGGAAGAGACTCTAAAGTCTGCATGGTTTCTGTTCTATGATGGAATTCTGGTTTTTATTTCTATATCCTCTGTGTCCAGAAAAAAAAAGAATATCAGCTGCTTTAGAGAAGGAAGCAAATAAAATTGAGAGAAGCCATCTTCTAAATTATGAAAAATAAACACTGTAGATATTCGTACTGATTTTCAAGTGTGGTACTGAATATTAGACATATTTAAGAAAAAACTCTTGATCACGGAAAATATGAGGTAAAAAGAAATTCTAAAAAGATTGGATTTCACTAGAGAAATGTCCTATAATTGCTACTTGGACACAATTTTAATTTTTGTAGGTTAAGTGAATACAAGTGATCCATTTACTTTTAAAGAAATTGGTGCTACTTTTGCTTATGAAGTTCTCCTTGCAGAATTAATTGAAATTGGCTTGGCTACGAGTACTCTCAGTTGATTTGGGGACTGGCTCAAGAGTCATGAACAAGGAATAATCATGAACTTCTGAGTACCTAGTTTTCTAGTAGGGTAGCACAGGGATTGGTGTGTTACGTTTTACTTAGCATCTTCATTAATGATCTGGAAGAAGGAGCAAATAGCAGGCTAATGAAATTCACAAATGCTAATACATGTGGCATTGCAAACACTGTTAAGTATTGTTATGTTATCCAGGGAACCTACAGACATAAAGATAGCCAGATTCAAACAAATCACCTCTAAAGGAAGCATAGACAAATGAGAGCTGATAACAGGATGTGTGGGGGTGATTTGGGAAAAGAAGTTTCTGGAAAGCTACTAAGAGGCTTCTAAAGCATTGTTCCTGAAAGAGACAAGGAATTAGAATGAAAAGCCAGTTGGGGCTTACATTGTGTGACATGGCAGAGAAGAATTTCTATAGTTTGCTGATGTGAAAGAAAGCAGAATTTGGAATAAATAGGACATGTCTGAGATTCAAATCTTCCATCTGATTTAGACATACACCCCCATCCAACCCAATTTTTACACCACTAAGATGAGACCAATACCCACCCACCTCACCTAGTTGCTATGGAGATGGGATGAGGGAGTGTATGGGGCTGGGGATCATGGAGAAGCAGACAACAGGAGTAAATGCAGGAGGCTTTTCTATGCCCCCATAGAGGTGGCTCACAGACTCCAGAAACGCAGCTGATGTGAGTGAGGCTGAATACAGAGAATGTATATTCAACAAGACCAAGATCTAAGTAAGAGTAATGGGGTGGAATTAAGAATTGGAAAGTGCAAGCTTTAGATCAGGGGGAAAGTTTCCTTGACACACCAATTAGGCATTAGCAGAATATTCATACAAGGGGAATAGTAAGTGAATCACCTCTTAAAATATTTTAAATTAACAGGATAATGGTTCAAAAAGTTTATCATTAGTGGGGGGAAATGTCCTGCTGACTTCCTTGGGGCTCTAATGTCTTTGATAATAATTCTCACACTGCCATGTTTCAAAACTGTCTAAGAGATTCTAAAACTGTAATAGAATAATTGACCTTTTTCTTTAAATTCTCAC
The DNA here is from genome assembly GCA_021653895.1 of Mastomys natalensis. Taxonomy (NCBI): domain Eukaryota; kingdom Metazoa; phylum Chordata; class Mammalia; order Rodentia; family Muridae; genus Mastomys; species Mastomys natalensis. The sequence continues at coordinate 13,680 of JAJTUV010004144.1, read as the reverse complement.
TAAAAATCTCTAATAAGTCATTGAGCAGAAGTTTTGCAGAGTTGAATGTCTTTTCCTCCCATAAATTATTTCTAAATACTTTCAAATCTATTACTTCCATATGTGATTGTCTCTGATGTTTCTCACACTTATGTATGTCTGCTGAAGGACTTTTCCTGGGGAGACATGAATATTGATTCACCCCAGAGCCAGCACCACTATACACCAAAGAAATAATTCTACAGAAGTCTAGCTCAGCAAACCAATGAGTTTATTGGGGTTACTTATAGAAATGTTGATGAGGAGCTATTGACAGAAAAAAAAAAAAAAAGGACAGCTAAAAGTTACTTGACTCACCAAAAGTCCCATTTCTCTCCTCCAAAAAAAGTTGCATCTCTGGAAATCCCTGCCCAACTTGGTGTTACCTCCACCAAAGAATCTCCCCTCCTCAGCAACTGATTATTGCTTACATAACCTTGTTGGAGTAGACTTATGAATCCTATTGCTTTCATGAAGTCCTTGAGCCTTGTAAATTTCATTAACTTCCTGAGTCTTCTCAGTCTCCCTCCAGCAGAGGATGTTTCAACTTCATGGAAATAGCTGTGCAACAATTACATTATCATCGCATCAGTTACTTTTCTGTTACTATGATAAAACACCATGATGAAAAGCAACAAATGGTGGGTAGGAGGAAACAAAGCAGCAAATGGCAGAGGGAGAACTTACCTCCTCAACTGTAAGCATGAAGCAGAGAGGGCCCCCACTGCAAGTGGTATGAGATTTTTAATCTCAAAGCCTACCCTCTCCCCAGATGTTATTCTTCCAGTAACACTACGTTCCCCCAAACAATGCCATCAACTGGGGACCAAGTGTACAAATGCCCAAGACTATGGGGAATATTTCTTAATCAAACAACCATCATTTTATAATTCATCAGAGTTTCATAACATTTTTTAAGTAAATTATTCTTTTAGATGCTCCTACTTCTACAAAATTGTAAAATTCTCCACATTGGAAAAGTTATACTTGAATCTGGCATGAGACGATCTTGTGTAAGTTAGATCACTAGTATATTACAAGCAAGAACCACAAGAAGCGTCTGAGAGGAAAAGCAGGCATTTGACTCATGTGCCAAGTATCTTCAAAAATAGCTATACTGTCCACTGTGTCTTCAAATATGCATACATTGTCCACTGTGTGGCCCAGTGACTAATGATGTCCATATAAACTAGAGTTCCTAACTGTGATATCGTACATTCTGATGAGAAAGGCACTCACAAAGGCATAAATACATGCAAACATAATCCAGCCCCTGGTATAAACAGAAGAAAGTTAAAGAACAGCGGAGGTGGAAATAGGAGACAGAGCAATTATCTCTTAGTAAATGACATTGGGTGAAAGACTTGAAAAGGGAAAAGAAGCAACTAGATCAGGAAAATCATATTCCAAGGAAAGAGAAACAAGCACAATGCCCCTGCCACCCCAGCCCAGCTCCTGTGAGTTTCAGGAGCAGCAACTAAGCATGTAGCATGGTGTAGTCAAAAACCAGAGGGTAGTCATGAGCAGTGGTAAAGGCAACAATAGTCAGGACATCAAATCCTACAGAGCTGAGAAAGACAGGGAGAAGGCTAGGAAATCAACAACGGTTTTAAGGAGAATGTCGGAACATGATCAAAAGAATGGTGTACAGTGAAACAATGCCTTAGGAAACTATGAGAGAGGCTCCAGGCAGAGGGCCTTTTACCTCCAGTGCATTTTGTTCCCTGGATTGTTCTTGGACATACCTCCTGGGTTAAATATTTACATTCTATTTATAAGACCTACTTACTCTTGTTGGATGTCAGATTACAACTATAGAAAGACCCAATCTGGTCAGTATACCCTGAATCTGGATATGCCCTTGTGCCTTGCTCTCCTGCTTTCCCAGATATAATCTAGAATATGTGCCAGGCAGTTGTGTTTAAATTGGTCTGTCCTGAGAAAGTTTGAGAAAGAGCTGCTGTATTAATAGTTAGTATGTGCTTACTAACATTTGTTTCCATGTCTTTCAGATCATGTTTTTCTGAACTTAAACAACCTTCCTTGGACCATTGTTTTCTTTGTTACTATCATGTGTAAAAGTATACTGAACTGAAGTAAGATTGTCTACAGCATCAGATTGTAGTCTGCCCCATTCTGGGGTCCTCATATCCTAGGTCTGGCAGAAAAGATCTGCTCCGTCCCTGAAGTTGACAGAGAACTGTAGCTGTGAGTTTTTGGTACACTGCTTTGGATCCCAGCAGATCGCACAAGCACACCTGCCCAGGAACTATCTTTGGATCTACTAGTGAAAGATACACACACACACATTAGCTTATTTTTAAATGCCTTGGCTACATCAAAGACTCGGCACTCCTAAACCTTCCTCTGCCACCCCAGGCCCAATCAGGGAAGTAGCCAGTAGCCACTTACCTGAAATCTCGTATTTAAGTCTGTCTGCTCTTCAGAAGATAGATCTTATTGGAGTCAGGTACAAGCAAATGGAGGAGAAATTAGAAATAAGTTGTATTGTGCAAGAAAATGACAGAAACAAGGACCCAAGCGGTGCAAACAAGACTTTAGGCTCAGAAGCCATTTGAAGATGACTTTGCAGTAGACTTTACAGATGTGGCATATGAGGTGCAGAGGAGGAGGGTGTTGGTAAGACGTCCTGGAAGTAGTGTCTGTAAGTGAGGGCAATGCTAGCCCACACAAGGACATGTGTGTGTGTTGGGTGTGTTGGGAGATGGAACGATGTGACATGAGATACTATTGCTGCTCCTTAGATGCCCTTCATACATCTCTGTCCTTCAACTTCCTCAATTCCACTGATATAGGATGCGTGAACAGCTTTCAGCTGTTTTGCTTTGTTTTTCTAAAATCTATGTATCAGTCAGGAGTCGGAGTTTTTTGGCATTCGTTCTACATTGACGCTTCAAAATCCACCCTGCTGCCACACCAAGCCCAAGTTTGCACTATTATCAATCTACTCAAGAATCTCTCAACACCCTCTCCAACCAGCAGGGCACTAGAGCCCTCTGTCTTGAATGAGTGCTTACATGGGAATTTGTTTTGTTAATGGGACAAGAGGACTGAATTCTATCCCAGATGCTCCCTCCACATGCTTTCTCCTCCCGCCAGAGTTTCCTACCTGAAAAAAAAATCTTTAGGAAATGATGAAGGGTGGTGATGATATGGTGGTGGCGATGGTGATGGTGGTGGTGATGACGGAAGTGGTGATGGTGGTGGCGATGATGTGGTGGTGGTGACAGGTACTAGAGGAGAAAGAGACAGAAAGAAGATATAGAATATGCATAATTAATGTTTAAAACCTGTGCAGTCAAGATCTGTTTGTTGAATGCCTACTAAGTGTTTAAGAAACAGCTGATAACAGGGAGACATGGCCTCTAACCCCTGGGAGCTTTCTGTTTGTTAGAGAAATGACATCTGTGAGTCAATTATCACAGCACAGCATTAGCTCTCCATGGAAAATAAACACACTTCACCTAGCTCCCAGGCTATTTTACTGATAGTAGTAATAATTATTAGAATTATAATATTAGTTGCTTTCGTCTCACAGATCATGACAAAAAGAACTTACAGGAGGAAAGATCAATTCTGCTCACACTTTCAGAGGGTTTCTGTTTGTCACGGTGGGGCAAGGGGGGCAAAACAGCCTGATTCGTGGTGATGGGGTATGTGAGAGAAGCTGTTCATATCACCAAGAAACAGAGAGTGTAACGGAAACAGATGCCACGTGTAACTGGTAAAAATCAACCCCTAGTTGTTAGATTTTCAGCGAAGCAGCTTGGAACAGATAACACCAGACCAGTCGGTTCTGCATGGGGAGTTTATTTAGGGAGGAGGGAAGAGAGCGAGAGGAGAGAGAGAAGAGAGAGGTGGAGGGAGAGCAGAGAGGTAGAGGCCAGTCATGATCACATGGAGAGAGGGGGAAGGGAAGAGAAAAGGGGCAGAGAGAACCTGCAGGCAGAGAGATCAAGGGAACAAGAGAGAGAGGAGGGGCCAGACAGCCCCCTTTATAGTGGGCAGGCCTACCTGGCTATCGCCAGGTAACTGTGGAGGTGGAATTTAGACAGAATACTAACACTAGTGACCTGCCTCTACCAGCTAAATTGGATGCCCGTTTCCCAAATTTCCCAGAGCATCCCTCCCAACAAACAAGACTGGTGGCACCACTGTAGAATAACACAACCCTGTGGGCACTTCAGCTCCAGCTGTAGTGGTCAATATGAGTAAGCTTTACTGCGTGTCAGGTACCTTTGTTAACCTGGTCAGACGTTTCTCGTGTGATCACGAGTGGGTAAGGGGAATCCAGTCATCCACTATTGTCCTCACTTTGCAAATGCAAAGCTGATACTTAGGAAGGGTGAAGGGCGTCCTTGAAGGCTTCTGGATAGGAAGGGTTAGAACTATGGGTGAACTCTGGGTCTAAAGGCAAACATCTCCAGCCACTACAAGGTGCTGTTGAGACCACCATGGCTCTTCCTAAAATACAAACTATACCCATCAAATCCAAGAGGGTTTCTTGATCTATCAATTTTCCATGACCCCCGTTACCTCTTTCAATATCTATAACTCAATTTACTAATTGCATCAAATATTACACTGGCTCAGTATTACACTAATTAGAACCATTTTGTTTACTAGATGATGTCAGGGTTGAATGGGATTTTTCTTTCCCTGTGGCCCATTATTAAAATAATTACTCCCCAGGGGACGATATCGGAAGCAGGACCCAGCTGAAGGACGGCATGTGTGTATACCTGTGGCCTTTATCAAGGAGGATGGCCTTGCCCCAATTACTCCATCTGGCAGAGCCTTTACCTGCTGTAGTTCACACATGAATGACAGCAATTTGCATGCAAATAGAAGCCTACATGCTTTCTTGGAGCTAAGAGCTGTATTTCCACATTTCACAGTGGAATTAGTCACTGGACAGGATGCCACAGCTTTGTGGATATGCCAGCTAAAACCCTTCTAAATATCAAACTCTGTGTTTCACAGCAAGATTGTTTATTGAACCAGTTTATGGAAGCTCCAAAGACTCCTCTGCTGAAATTCTGCCAGCCCCAAGCTCTGATTTTGACATTGATGTTGTCAGTTGAGATTAAGCCTGGGTCTTAATGAATGCTGGCAGACTGCTTCTGAGGTATGATCACCGTGTTCCGTGGCTAAGTAGCAAAGCTCTGGACAGGAGTGAAGTTGAGGTCTGAGGAGTGACTGGCAGCAGCTGCCTCTTTAGTTTTCTCGCTCTCCTTTCTCGGTCCCTTGTTTGCTAAGAAAAAAGAAAACGCCTTCACTGGTCTTCATGGACCTCTGTACCCTAAGCACCATTATCTTATGTTGGTCTTATCCATTCCAGCAATCCCCAAAAGTACTTCTTTTTTTTTTTTTTTGGTTTTTCAAGACAAGGTTTCTCTGTGTAGTCCTAGCTGTCCTGGAACTCCTCTGTAGACCAGGCTAGCCCTGCCTGCCTCTGTCTCCCAAGTGCTGGGATTAAAGGCGTGCGCCACCACTGCCCGGCTCCCAAAAGTACTTCTGTTTGTCCTTCCATGTGAGACAGCACAGGGCATCCTTGCTATGCATACTGTCCCCACTGCCAAGAATGATCACCTTCACTAATTTTGAAGGACAAACTTGTGCTCATCTTCAAAATCTGCTCAGGCTATTCTGACAGATCTTAACCACTTGTTCCAAATACAGATAAATCCTCCATCTCTAAGACCTGATCTATTAATACACTCTTTACTGCTGATGAATGAGATAAGACACGGGTACACAAGCTTAGCTACGGACCTCAGCACAGCATTTGGCATATTACGTATGTTCCATCCTTATCTGTTGAAGTGAATGAAATTCATCTTAACATGCACATGGTGCTGGAGGTAGCTGAAAATGGAAAACAAGCCAAACATTCTGCTGATAATTCAGGAATCAGTACCAGAGGCTGCCTACTGTTTACTTATTTTGAGGAATTAAATAAACAAAAGAAAAGAAGCCATTATGAAGGATACTCTTTAGATTCTTGCACTGGACACGGTAGTATACCCCTGCAAGAGGAATATGCATTCAAAGCCAGCCTAAGTTACATATGGAGACCCAAAAAAACAAAAAAAAAAAGAGAAATAAAGAAAAATCAAGGAGAGAGGAGTGGGGGGAGAGAGGGAAAAGAAATAAAGGAAAATTTGAGAAAGAAAGGAAGAAGGGAGGGAGACAGAGAAGGAGGGAGAGAAGAAGGAAGGAAAGGAGGGAGAGAGGGAGGGGAAAAAGAGGGAAGGGAGAAGGAAGCAATGAAGGAGAGGAAGGAAGGAGGGAAGGAGGGACAGAGGGAGGGAGGGAGGGAGGGAGGGAGGGAGGGAGGTAAAGGGGATTCCTTTATCATCCTCACTAGAAAACAGTTTTCGGCATTATGTGCTAGGCTTAGGATATAGTCCCGTTGGTAGAGAACTTGCCTAGCATGCACAAAGCCATGGGTTCAATCCCCTGTACTATATAAACCTGGCATAGTGGCACAGACCTGTAATCGTAGCACTTAGGAGACATAGGCAGAAGATTAGATATTCAAGGGCATCCTCAGATACACAGTAAGCTGAAAACCAAGATTAGGCTACATGAGACCATGTCTCAAAGAAAAGAAAAGAAAGAAGGGACGGAGGGAAGGAGAGAGGGAAGGAAGAGAGGTCCACATGATGGTTCAATGCATATCTGCATGCCTTCCTGCATGCCTTCCTATATCTATAGATAAACATGTGAATATTCCTATGTAATTCACAAATAAAGCCTTGTCAGAGTTCTTTATATTTTGAAAGAAACCTAATTTTTGATTGTAGGAATGAGTTGTCCTTTGTATCTGAAGATGACACAATGAAGAAATAAGTGTCCGTCCTGATGAAGCACGGAGCATGACAGCAAGGCTTGCTGAAAACCATTTAGCACAATCAGCCAGTCTATTATCTCCCAATTATGGAAGTGGAGAAATGAGATATTTAATCAGGACATATTTTAGAAAGTTGTAACATATTTGTGTATTTCCCTAAGGCCTATAATGAAGAACTCTTAATATTTCATTCTCATTATTACCAGAAGAGAAGAGTTACAATAAAAACTCTCCTTGTGGTCTGAGTCTCTGAACAAAGGAGAATTGTATCTCTATGTCATTCCAGCAATGACCCCCAACAGTCAAATAGGCAAAGAACTAATTCTTTGAGGCCACAGCTTGGAGTCCACTTCTGAGTCCATTTCTGCTCTCTCCCTTTGCCAACAGTCTCTGCTCCCTAGATGTCAGGTCATCCTATATTTAGAACTTCTCTTATGGTTGAAAGTTTGTAGAAAACAATTATTCTGATATCCTGAATAAAGCAGACACTTTCCACCAGACATCAAAGTCCTCGAATGCAGGCCAAAGGACACATGCTCTCTGTCATGTGAAACTCTGAGGGGTCAGATATCACCAATGAGTCACTGAAGGACATTCATGAGAAGACTAAGGAAGAATTGAATTGAAACATGTGGGATATCTCTCTGTGTGTGTATGTGTGTACCCACATATGCGTTCATGTGGGTGTTCATATATGCATGCAGATGTATACACATGTATGTGTATGTGTGTAGGTCAGGTCTTCTTCAATAATTCTCTGTTTGGTTTTTTGAGACAGGTTTTCTTACTACACCTGAAACTTGTCATTTCATCTAGCCTAGCTAGCCAGACACTAAGCTCCAAGGAGGTATCACTCTATCTCTGACCCACAGCCAGTACTAGGGTTACAGGCAAGTACCATTGTACCCAACATCCCCATGGATACTGGAGAGCCAAGCTGAGGTCCGCATGCTCTTGTTACAAATGTTCCACCAACTGAACCATTCCTTCAACTCTGAGATTTGTTTTAATGCTACAATTTTTTTAAATAAGTGCCAAACAATATTATCTACTGGCACAAAATCTGGATCTTTGAGCCAGAGACTAGGATCAAACACCAAAATTCTGGCTTTGGTTCTATTATTGCATTTAGATCACAAATCCTGGATTTTTTTGTTTTTGTTTTTGTTTTTGTTTTTTGAGAAACTAGGCATATTTAGACATAGATCATAGCTAAGTGCATTCTGTTCTTTAAATAGATCGTGATGACCTAGCTTAGCTAAGACTTGTGAACGAGAACAGAATGCATAAAGCAAGTAAGTGGTTGCTCTCTAGACAAAGACACAGATCTGGCCATTTCCAGGAGCTGTTCTCATATTCCAGGTTTAAAACTAAGGATGCCAAGAAGAGAAGAATAAAAGGAGAACTGGGAGGAACAAGAAGGAGAAGGAAGAGAAGATAACAATGAAGGAGAAGGAGGAGGAGGAAAAGGACGAGGGGGAGGAGGAAAAGGAGGAGGAGGAAAGAGGAGGAGGAAGAGAAGTGGAGGGGTAGGTAAAGTGCAGGAGTTTAGAAAGGGGCCGTGAGATAGGAAGGAAACTGAGGCATTCTGGGACGGGGTGGGGAAGACACGTTTGATATGAAACTGGAAAAAGGGATTCTGGAGACCAAAGATACAGAAGGGAAAGGAAGGCAGGAGATGCAGTGAGGAACAGAGAGGAACCCAGCAAAATGAATTAGGTATGAAAATGCCATCAGAAAACTTGCTACTTTGTAAGCAAACTGAAATAAATAAATGGCCTTTAAGGTAGACCGTTCAAGGACGCCTTCACAGAAGAATCCTCTAGTCGGTGTCCGGCATATATTTAAGATGCAGCTACAGCCTCTTTGTCCACCTTCTGTATAGGGTGAATCCCAAATGCTGCTTTAAACTCAAATTAAAAGGCTCCTGTTTGGTATCACTTCTCTAAACGGTCAGCCACATGATACATTTCTTATGATCCTACAGTATTTTTCTATTCAACTTTTTTTTTTGGCGGAGGGGTTGGTTTTGGCTTGGTTGGTTGGTTGTGTTTTTTTGTTTTTGTATTTTTTTTTTTTTTTAAAGACAAGGTTTCTGTGTAGCCCTGGCTGTGCTGGAACTCTGTAGATCAGGCTGGCCTCAAACTCATGGAGATCTGCCTGCCTTTTCTTCCCAGTTGCTGGGATTCAAGGTGTGCACCACCACCACCCAGTTTCTGTTTGCTTCTTCCCCTCATGTACTGAAACCTCAGATTTGCAACCAGTTTCTTGGACAATATAAGTCACCAGAAAGGAAAATAGAATGGGCCCTTTCTAGGGGTATCACATGAATAGTCCCTAACGAACTATTGTTTAAGGTTCTCAGCACCTGAAAATAATAGTCACTGGCTGTGCAGGATTTACTACATCTCATTTATCATCTTTTCCCTGTTAAATTAAAGGCTGTTCTAGTGAAAAAGATCACTACCTTAGTCGCCTGTAAGTTCTCACTGGCTACCTAAGTCTAGCTTGGCATGTAGAGAGTTCTTCCTATGCTAATGGGCACATGAATGGGAGTGGATATAACAGGCTATCAGATAATCAGCATCCACTACCGCACATCAGTGAAAGCCCGGGCTCTCTGCAGATTCCAAGCGATGAAATGCGCGGGTTGGTTCACGGAGTTTTTGGTTCCCGCCCAGCTGGGTGAGCCTGCTGAGTGGTCTCCGCGCAGACTGTACCTCAGACTGATCTTCCTCCCACTCACAGGATTAATCACCTCTGTGGACTTCTTCCCTGCTTCTTGTGGGAGTGAAAAGTTTCTGCTACTGAAAGAGCAACTGACTGTGATCCCAGCTTCTCCGTCCCTGCAGCCTTCCGCTATTGTCGATTCTCCCCAGCTCTAACAAGTGGCTTCTGCCGGATCACAAAGCATTCTAGGTTCACGTGTGCCTTTATTCCTGTGTGGAGTGGAACGGAGCAAAGAGTTCCTCCCTGCCCACATTGTGCTGACACTGAAAGAGACACAGTCATGAGGCAGGAAGGGAAAGCCGGCTTTGAGTCAGAACAAATGCACAGAACTCCAGCCTACTTGATTTAATTAACAATCAATTGGCTGTAGTCACCAGGACTAACTGACTCTCCTCTCTCTGCTCGTGGGCTCAGCCTCTCTCTCTCTCTCTCTCTCTCTCTCTCTCTCTCTCTCTCTCTCCCTCCATTCTTTTTCCCTGCCTCCCTCTCTCTTTCTTCATCCCCTCTTCCCTTTCCCCGGTCTCACAATCACCTCTCCTTTCACCAGCCTCCCTCTACTTTCTGAGCGAGCATTTTCTCAAACAGGATCTCTATGTGAAAAGCTCTCATCTCTCAGCTTTTAGCAAGACCAACACAGAGGAGAGCCGTCCTCTTCCCAATCTCCCCAGTGTCCAATCTTTGTCTTGATTGGATTTACTGGTATGTGCCCATCCCTGAAACTATGGTACCAGGGGATTGAATGAATTGATTTTGATTGTACAGACAGGTCATTCTCCCATCTCAAGAATAGAGGGATGTGTCGGCTCACTATTTGCAAGAAGCGATGTAACTTCCCAAGTGACTCCAGAGGCCCTGTGGATAGAAGAACCAACAATGAGAAAAGAGAATTACAAACTAGAAACACCTCACCTCTCACCTTTGAACTTGTCATCACTCTTAAACTTGTAGCTCACCACCGTTTAAGCTTCAATGGGGGGGGGGGGTTGGGCAAAAGAAAGGAAGAGAGAAAAAGAGAGAGAGAGGAAGGAAGGAAGGAGGGAGGGAGCGAGAAGGGAAGAAAGAAAGGCCTGTAGCTAGAGTTTAGATAGATAAGGCTTGGGGTGCCCCTTTTTGCATATTACCCCCTTATGAGGAACCCATGGAAAGAGGATAGAGGTGTGCTACCAATCCCTGCCTAGAGCAATTAAGTCACACATTCCTGCAAACAAAACAGGACAAAGGAGGATACAATGGAGGTTTGCTCTTTCCTGAAGGAGTCACACTAAAGCAGAGTTGGGCTATCTACACAGGGGAAAAAAAAAAAAAACAGTTGTTTCTGAATTGACAGTGCCTGCAGAAGGGATTACAATTAGAATTTGGACATCAGATTGTAGCTTGACTGTGGATGTACGGGAAGCTATCAATCATCTATTCAGACTCAAAATCCATCTTGTTGCCTCTCCAATCAATGACAGAGACATTAGATGGAGAAAAATGTTTTGCTGCATCTTCATAGCAGAAGGTTGCCATGGAATTTTACTATTTGTTATTTAAATGTTTTAATATAGTTTAAATTGAATCCAGATGCTCTAGAAAAGTAGCCATTGCTCTTAGCCACTGAGCCATCTCTCCAGCTTCCAGGACTTTGTTCTTAATCAGGTTTTTTTTAATATTTGTTTTATTTTTAAAATGTTTTAATTGAAATAGAATTATATCATTTTCCCCTACCTTTTCTGCCTCCAGCCCTTCCTAGATACCCTCATTCCAACACCTCCATATCCCCCACTCTCAAGGTCATGGCCTCTTTTTCTGTGATTTATTTATATATATATATATATATATATATATATATATATATATATGGAGAGAGAGACATAGAGATAGAGTTAGAGATGGATAGATAGATAGATAGATAGATAGATAGATAGATAGATAGATAGATAGATACATAGATAGAATAGATAGATAGATAGATAGATAGATAGATAGATAGATAGATTTGTGTATATGTATGCACAAGTATATAGATATAGCCTGCTGGGTCTACTTCTGCTGGTAGTGTGTGTATCATTTCAGAGCTGACCACACTGTTTTGGATACCCTATAAGGGGGCTCATCCCAGGGAGAGGCTAATTCTCCCTTTCACAACAGTCAGTTGCTTGAAGCTGTTTGTTCAACTGTGGGACCCTACAAAAAGAAAATTTTCCTATCCACATTGAAATGTCCATTGACGTTGTCTTGTCTCAGACTTCTTTCTGCATCCATTTCTTGGAGACACTGCTTCACAGTAGACTTCCGTCCTGTGGCTCTTGCAGTCTTTCTGTCCCTCCTCCTTGATGCTCTTTGAGCCATAGATGCAGGAGCTATGGTGTAGATGTAGCCATCAGTGCAGGGCTCTCCCACATTCCATCCATCTCTGCATTGTGTCCAGTTGTGGTTTCTGTGATGATATCCATTTGCTTTAAGAAGAGGCTTCTTTGGTGAGGGGTAGTAGTTGCACTTATCTGTGGGTATAAGGATAAGACCTGGCATGTAGTAGAAACCGTGTTCATCTAGCAAAGTATCAGCAGTAGATTCTATTCTAAGGTCCATGATGTCACTAGCCCCAGAAAGTTGGCTAGGTTTCTAGTACTAAGTATGAGTTCCCTCTTGTTGAGTGGCCCTAAGTCCCATATGATAGCCACTGGTTATCACCTTATCATATGAGTGCCACATCTCGTGCCTTTCAGGTTATCTCGCCATGCTGGTCATTGCTGTAATTCATAGATGGCGCATCTAGATACTATTAATTGCTTCCTTCCTTTTGCATAGTGTTTTCTGGAACCACAGAAGACCCCAGGAAAGAAGCTTTCATGTTAGCTCTACCTCAAATGATTTGAGTCTTCTGTCCTTGTGTGTGGTGTCTTCAGTAACAGGGGCTTGCTTTCAACTTTTCAAATAACAGCCTCTATTATCTGGGAGGTTTCTAGATGTCCCTGGCCAACCATACAAAAGGTTTCTTGTGCTTGGTGCCGGGGCTTTGTTAGTCTATGGGTTTTGTCATAGAATTTTAGTGTGAACATTTTGCTGCTCTATTTGATTTCCTTTTTCTTACCTGCTCTTTCTCAGTGTCCTGTCATCTAAAGGTCCCTTCACTGTACATTAGTCTAGCCAAGCTCCTTCTCTTTGTGAGGGGGACTTAAGGAAACAGCGATTTCTCTCATCTCTTGGCACCAAGTGGATGCTCCAATAACAGCAGTAATACATACCATTAACCTCATCAGTGTTGTCATCAATACTAGTCACTGTAGAATTAAAGCTTGTCAGACCCCAGAACACTTGGGAGGCTAGGGCAGAAGGATTACAAGTTTGTGGCAAGCCTGGGCTGTACATTGATAATCTATCTTTTTAAAACATGTGCTGAGGCTGTAGCCCAGTGGTAAAGCCCTTACCTACACTGTACTGGGCCCTGTGTTTGACTTCCAGCACCAAAAAAGGCAGTTGTGGTAATAGCTATACTGATGAACGCTTGTCATATATTGTGTTCTTTAGAAAACACTTTGCAAATATCACTGCAGGCATCATTACAGAAAAACATGGCTGTTTCCATTCCCAAGTTAAAGGTAAAGAAAACTGTGAAACAGAAACCAGTGCAGTGAATCTGATGGCATAACTCAATAGAAGAACAAATGCTTACAATCTACCAGGCTTTGCGTTACAGGCCCAGGATGGAGGGGGCAGTGGCTTCGCCAATAGATGCAGCTAGCAAGTGTCTCCCACAATGTATCTAGCCCCAATCAAAAAAATGTACATCCCTGTTTCTTCTGCTTGCTCTCCATTCTCCCGAATTTGCACCTGTCCTTTGTTCTTGATGCTTCCTCCAGGAAACTGTTCTCGGATGATTATCTCTCTCTCACCTCCTCAGAACTGATTGCCCAAAGTGACCCTTCCCATATCCCCTCCTCTATCATGAATCAAGAGCAGCAGTAAATTATTCCCCATCATCCCCCACAAGGCTGGAGTTCTATTCTGTTTCTCTCTAGAATTGTGTCCTTGGCTTCAGGCTCAGCTTTGGTCTCTGCTGCACATTGCTGAAA
>JAJTUV010004143.1:0-22353 GCA_021653895.1 Mastomys natalensis | reverse complement strand
AAACGAAATGGGAAGGCAGTAAATACAAACCACAACACAGCCAGCACCCTAGTCTGCTTATTCAGGTACACCAAAGTCATGACAGATGCCCCTCAGAAACTGCTCACTCCAGTGAAAACGCTCTCAGCTCTTCTGAGAAGTTTCATACCTACTACACTTGTTTTGTGAACCTCTGGTTCAGTTCCAGAAAAAGAATCTGAAAGGTCATCAAAAAACTGTTCCATATCCTTCAATTCGCCTTCAGCCATCAGCTTGATTCTGAATGAGAAATTGGGATGCATGTTTTAGGAAGGCCTGCTGCACATCCTCCACATTTCATATTCCTGAATTAACAACAAGTCTGCTTTAAAGGTGATTTCAAAGTTTGTTTAAAGCCGTGGCTTCTAAGACAAACTTCATAATCCATTTAGAATGCCACGCCATATTCTCAAGAGTATCATACATTGCTCGATTACTGTATAAAATTCATCAAAGTAAAAATGGAATTATCTAGCCGAGCGGTGGTGGCGCACGCCTTTAATCCCAGCACTTGGGAGGCAGAGGCAGAGGCAGGCGGATTTCTGAGTTCGAGGCCAGCCTGGTCTACTGAGCGAGTTCCAGGACAGCTCGGACTACACAGAGAAACCCTGTCTTGAAAAAACCAAAAAAAAAAGGAATTATCTAAAACAACTACAAAGGAAGTAATTCTATACGAAATAATACACCTGGGGGGGAAGAATAAACCTCATGTTAATGTAATCCATTAAAAAACACCTAAATAAAGGTTCTTAGGAAAACAACCTCTCGAATAATCCTAGCTTTAGGTTCCCATGTATCCCAGCTGGCTTCCAAATTGCTTTGTAGCCAAGGAGGAATTTGTACTTCTTCCCGTCTCTACCCTCCAAATTCATGGATTACAGTTGTGTACCACTACGGCTAGTTTAAAGTGCTGGGCATCGAACCCAGGCTTGGAGGACGAGAGGCAAGCGCTTTACCAACAGAGCCACACGCCTATCATTTTAGAAAAGACTTAATTGCTACCCACTCCTTTGTAATCTTCACCCGACCCTTTGCAGAAAATAAGTTCACCTGATCTGCACTGAATTTGCCAGCTGAGGACATGATTCTTCAATTAGCTTGTACAGCTTTGACAGTGTAATGTCTGGGCCCTGCGTTAAGGAGAAATGGGAAGGTTAGAGACAAAGGGCAAGGAGCTGCAGACTGACAAACAACCGTAAAGAGTCATTTATCCATCACTCCAAACAATACATATGGAATCAGGATTCTCCTGACCACGCAAAACACCAAAACATACTTCACATTTGTAGACTGTTTTAGTTTAGTCAATGAAATAGTCTATTAAAACAAGAAAAAGAATGAACAGGATTTATAGGACAGGGCTCTCTTTCCTTTGCCACTCTATAAACGGGCAACACCGAGCCTGTCTCCTTCATCACTTAAATGATCTCAATAATCACTACCTCCTTTGTTTGTGGCAAAAGTGAGTGAATGTGAAGGGCTTTGTACATTAGGAAGCACTATACAAAGTGGGTGCTCTAGTGCTTGTGAGTATAAACACACTTCATCCTTTCCTGAACTGGGGAAGGAAGACTGCCTAACCCCAGAAGCAGGACCTTCTCTAGAGGAGGTTTAAAAATTACACACTGGAGTCATTTTAGAAAGTTGGTGTTTACACCACTCTAGACGTGGGTAACCCAATTCTACTTCTTGGAAACTGTATTTGACATGTATTATTTTAAAATAGCCTGTATGGCTGGGTATACATCTTTAATCTCAGCACTTCAGGCAGGGAGATCTCTGAACTGGAGGCCACCCTGGTCTACAGAGCTAGTTCCAAGACAGCAAGGGCAACACAAAGACACCCTGTCTCGAAAAAAACAAACAAAACTAAAATAGCCTGTATGTTAAAACAAAAACAAACAAGAAATCTTAATTATCACTTATAGGAAAGAGGTAAATTATGTTATCTTAGTATGAAAAATGATGCAGCTGCAAATGATAAAAAGAATATTCTTTTTTTTTTTTTTTAAAGGTTTACATTTTTTATTCATTAATGATGACTATTTTTTTTTGGTTTGGTTTTTCGAGACAGGGTTTTCCCTGTGTAGCCCTGTGTCCTGGAAACTCGCTGGTTAGACCAGGCTGGCCTCGAACTCAGAAATCCGCCTGCTCTGCCTCCCAAGTGCTGGATCAAAGGCGTGCGCCACCACCGCCCGGCCAAGAATATTCTTTTGACTGACACGGAGCTCCAAGGCTTGTTAAGTGAAAGAACCATTTATCTAGGTCCTTTCCAAACAGTACTCAACAATTCGATGAGTAATAGTGAAACTCTCTGGAGTACCCCACTTTCCAGAAGACGAAGGCTCGGAAACAGTAACCCTACCCCTAGTCACTCAGATTATACAGGAGCCTAATGTGGACCTGCAAAAAGAATGCATGTATAAAGCATCTGCCCATAGTAGGCGCTCACAGACTCTAGCTAGAAGCATTCACGTTATTTTTTCCAAATTCCTCCAGAACAGAGGTGAGCCCCGCCCCCGGCCCCGGGCTGGACCGTCCCGCCCCCAGGCGCAGGGCGGGGCCCCACGAAGCGCGCGGAAATGGGCGGGAAAGAGTGGGCGCCTCTCACCTGCAGCAGTGGCAGGAGCAGCTGGTTGAGCTTCCGCCGCTCCACGAGGCTGACAGCACCCTCTCCCGTGCGGCCCATCTCGTTCAGCAGCACCAGGACCGCGATCTTATAGGGCGTTACCCAGTCCTTGATGCCAAACAAGTTGGCGTGCACTACCCCGTTGGTCATCATTGTATTGAAGTATTGGCTCTCGTGGACGCTGGCAATGACAGGCCTTCAAGGCCTGCCACGCGCCGCGCCCACGAGCCGCCTTACGCCATGGCTGCACCCGCCCGGCACCTAGCCCGCCCAGGACTGTTTCCCAAAGCAGCGGTGTCCTCTGTGTCCCGGCGTGCCTTCCCAATCATAGAACATAAGTAAGACTGACGGCCAATGAAAATATTCAAACGTAGACTAAGGGGGTGGGACAGAAGTGGTGTTGCCAGAAATCGGTTCCCTACAGAAACGCTCGACTAAGGCGAACAGGTTCCTAGTCGACGTGGACAGGGATCAGTTAGAAAGGAAGAGGTAATGATTTTGGTCAGAGACAGAGTGAACTACAGGTCCCCCGTATATTTATTTAATTTGATCTTCCTCTCTCACCCCCATTTAATTGCATTTTTGCCTCTGGCGGTACAGGAGGTTGAACACGACGCCTCGTGTATACCAGAGAAGCTCTCTAACAAAAGATCTTCAGCTGAAGCTACGCTCCTCCCCTTTTTGAGACAAAAACAAACAAACAAACAAACAAACAAAAAAAAAAAAACCTTGCTAAGTAGCATAAACTGGCCTTGAACTCGCGATTATCATACCTGTCGACGACCACCTCAGTAGCAGAGATGATTTAAATGCTCTATTCTGCCCAAAAGACGTTTTTAAATAACTGTATTTAAAAGCAATGGGATTAAAATTGGCACGTTTAAATTATATTTACATACTGGATGTGGTAGCTCCCTCCATACTCCAGCACTCAGGAGACACAGGCAGTGGCAAGCATATCTCCATAAGTTCGAGGCCAGCCTGGTCTATAAAGCCAGTTGCAGGCCGGCTAGGTCTGCATAGTAAAACCCTGCCTCAAAAAAACTTTTTTCACTCTTTTTTTTTTTTTTTTTGGCTTACAAAGTGTCACCATGCACCCCTTTGTAGAACCTGCCTCTGCCTCCCTACTACTGGGGTTAAAGGCATGAGCCACCATGCCTGTCCTTAGTCTACTTTTGTAAGGACAAGAATACATGTCTTTCTTCAACATCTCACAAATGCCATTTGCAGGCAGCTATGTCAGTTTGCAAGTGCCATATTCCTAGTGAAACAAAAGGTAAGACCACCTTCTTGTGAGTGAATATCTGTTTCCCAACTAATTCACTACAAAGTCCAAAGTCTGGTAAATGAAGTCTTTAAAACCAACCCCCAGTCTACAAAATTTTCAATCTGACTTTTCACAATGCCCCTTCTATTCATCTATATTTCTCAAGACACTTTGTTCTCTAGAGCTTAAATTATTATTATCAAGGCCTAGTTGTTAAGAGCACTTGCTGTTCTTGCAGAGAAATTGGGTTTGGTTCCCAGGACCCACATGGTCCATCATTCTCTTCTGGCCTCTGAGAGCACCAGACAGCCATGTGGTACAGAAATATATATGCAGGCAAAACACTCATACAAACAAAATAAAAATAAATGAATTTTTTAAATAAAAATATTATCAGTGATTAGCCATTCTCAGTAGTTTTCATAGCTTTTGAAACAAACAAACAAACAAAAAAATATGTACTATCCAACTTTTGCTGCATACTGGCACAAACTGGCCCTATCTTACTTCTGTCAATCTTGTTTGCTTAATAAGTGATATACATGCTAGAGAGATTGCTAAGTGGCTAAGAGTGTTTACTGCTTTTCCAGAGAACCAGAGTTTGTGCCCCAGCACCCATATCAGAGACCTTGCAACTATTTACTTGGGATGGGGTAGGGGGACTTGTTGGGTGGTTTGGTTTGGTTTTGGTTTTTTTTTTTTTTTTTTTTCCCAAGACAAAGTTTTCCTGTGTGATGCTTTGTTTATGCTTAGCCCCGGAAGTGGCACTATTAGAAGGTGTGGTCCCGTTTGAGTAGGTGTGTCACTGTGGGTGGGGCTTTAAGACCCTCATCCTAGCTGCCTGGAAGTCAGTATTCTGTTAGGCGGCCTTCAAAGAAGATGTAGAATTCTCAGCTCCTCCTGCACCATGTCTGCCTGGAGGCTGCTATGATCCTGCCTTGATGATAATGGACTAAACCTCTGAACCTGTAAGCCAGCCCTAATTAAATGTTGTTTTTTTAAGAGTTGCCTTGGTTGAGCCAGGCAGTGGTGGTACACGCCTTTATTCGCAGCACTTAGGAGGCAGAGGCAAACAGATTTCTGAATTCAAGGCCAGCCTGGTCTACAGAGTGAGTTCTAGGACAGCCAGGACTACACAGAGAAACCCTGTCTCAAAAACAACCCTGTCTCAAAAAAACAAAAAAAAAGAGTTGCTTTTGTCATGGTGTCTGTTCACAGCAGTAAAACTCTAAGACATCCTATATAGCTCTGGCTGTCCTAGAACTTGCTCTATAGACCTAGCTGGCTTTGAACTCACAGAGATCCTCCTGCCTCTGCCTCCCGAGTCTGGGATTAAAGGCATATCCTACCACTGCCAAACTCTTCCAACTATCTTTAACCCAGCTCCGGGAGCTCTGACTCCTTCTTCTGGTCTCCTGTGGCACTGCACATACATGCACATACCTCTACATAGGCAAACAGACATGCACATGATTTAAAATTTTTTAAAAACTTAGGTCTGGAGGGATGACTTAGTGCTAAAGAGCACTTGCTGCTCTTGCAGAGGACACAGGTTCGATCCCCAGCATCCACAAGGCAGCTCACAAACATTTGTAACTCTAGTTCCAGGGACTTCCAAATCCCTTTCTGCTGCCAGGCACTGGGTTTGCGCATGATACATACATGCTAGCAAAAAAACAAAACAAAACAAAACAAAAAAAAAAACAACTCATATACATAAAATAAAGAATCCTAAAAAGAAATAACTGTAAACTAGTAGACTTTGAAGTTATTTTGCACCGTGGGCAATCAGATGCCTCATTTACACATCTGAGGACACTGTACACCTGGAGGAGAGCCACACCAGTTTTTCCTCTGACTCATCAGACAGTAACTCTCCAACATGATATCTGCAGCTCCCATTACAGATGGGAGAGCCAGCAGATGTGTCTCAGAGAGCTGTTTTACCTGCTGCTAGTCAAGCCCAAACCTTCCCAAAGAGACAGACCCTAATCATGGCACTTGTAAAAATCCTGCTGGGCTGGACTGGGGTGGAGAGAAGGCTCAGTGGTTTCCAGCAACCACATGGTGGCTCACAACCATCTGTAATGGGATCCGATGCCCTCTTCTGGTGTGTCTGAAGACAGCAACAGTGTACTCATATACATCAAATAAAACAATTCCTTTGAAAAGAATTGTAAGACTTTTCTGTGAAGAGGGCTAAGTTTTGGAGACAGGATCTTGCAACATAGCTTGGTTAATCAAAACCTAGTACATTAGACAATTCTGGCTATTCTCCTGCCTCTGCCTCCCAACAACCAAGATCACAGGTGTGTACCACCACACCCAACTTTTTCTTTTTTTGAGACCTCTTTGAGACTCATAGGGTGCAAGGAGGAAACCAATCCCCTCAAACTGTCTTCTGTCCTCCACACCTGGGTTGTGGCATGTGCACACACATGCACATGCATGCACACACATACACAGATAGGTAGGTAGACAGAAGGACAGACAGATATAATAAAAATATTTATTTTTAAATATTTATTTATTTTATGTATATGAGTGTACTGTTGCTGTCTTCAGACACACCAGAAAGAGGGTATCGGATCTCAGTACAGATGGTTGTGAGCCACCATGTGGTTGCTTGGAATTCAATTCAGGACCTTCTGGAAGAGCAGCCAGTGTCCTTAACCACTGAGCCATCTCTCTAGCCCAATAAAAATATTTTTTAAAAAGAGGACAGGGCTCTTCTTTTCTCCTCTTGCTCCCTTATCCTCTCCCCCCTCTCTTCCCATGTGCTTGTGGTCAGCCTCTCCCTCCTCCTCCTTCTTCTTCCTCTCTCTCTTTCTCTATCTCTATCTTCCTTTCTCTGTCTTACTACCCCTCAACTCCCCTCCCCATGCCCTAAATAAACTCTATTCTATACAAAAAGAGAGAGAGAGAGAGAGAGAGAGAGAGGGGGGTGGGGATGCAGTCCTATGAGGAGTGCTTGCCGAGCGTGATGGGAATCCTGAATCCCATTTCCAGCCCCCTTCCAAAATCATGCGCTCCGTGACTGCATCCCGACAACAGTTGGTGACAGTCCAAAAGAAGCTTTGGGATCTATTTGAAAGTCAGCCCATTGAGTAGCACACAAAATGCCAGTTTCATCCTGAATTGAATTGTAGTGACGAAAACTTTACTTCAAGTTGTTCCTAACTATATGTCTATAGCATCCAGTAGCTAAAGAAATGAGGAAGTATAACATTTCCGAGATTCACCAATAGACCCTGCTGGTAGACCTCAATTATCCTATTGAGCCTAAGCTTCCAGGGCTCACAGCGTACACAGAGAAAAGCAAGTCAACTTCCCCCTCAGGCCTGAGAGGCACCGGGAGGATGAAGAAGATAATGAAAAGGACTCCGTCCCTTTCTAAAGATCACAGCCAGCACATTCATTAGAGCCCTAATTAGGTGTGCTGCTAAGTGACTCACAGAAGAGAATGGGCTCAGACCTGCCTCTCCCGGCTAGCAGTTTACAGTCCAGACAGACAGACAGGCTGACGCTCATGCTCATTTACAGACAAGCCAGACACACACTAAGGCAACAGGACCTGATGTTCGAACAAGGCCACCATTTGGGATGGGGACATTCAGATGGTTGAGATAAGAAGAGCTGCCATGAACAGTCTTCTTCCAGGCTAAGAGAATAGACTGGACCAAAGGATTCTCCACTACTGTGTTCATTTATAGTCACCTAAGAGTATATATAAGACTCAATCAACATTGTTCTAAAAATTGCCAACCTTTTATCTAGCCCTCACCAGTACCCATATGGTGGCTTACGACCATGTGTAATGCCAGTTCCAAGGGATCTGACACCTTCTTTTGGCCTCCATGGCACCGGGCACACACATGGCTCATAGGCAAATATTCAGGTAAACACATTCATAAACATAAAGTAAATATATATATTATTTATTTATTTGTTTGCTTGGAGACAGGGTTTCTCTGTGTAGCCCTGGCTGTCCTAGAACTCCCTCTGTAGACCAGGCTGGCCTTCAACTCAGAGATCTTCCTGCCTCTGCCTCCCAAGTGTTGGGATCAAAGGCATGCAATACCACACCCAGCTGACTAAAATAAATATATATTTTTAAAAAAATAATAATTGTAGCAATTTCTGTGTATTCTAGTTACCGACCATGGTTTTCGTGTGATATTTCTTGAACACACCTCTGAATTTGCCTTTGGTAAAATAAAATTGCTTTTTCCTTTGAGTACCATTGGCAAGATTCCTGAAACAGTTCTTTTTGGCCTCGAATTGAGGATGTTTTTGTTTCAACTAGTTCAATTCTATTTTTAATTCTTATCTCTTTCCTTTTTTTTTTTTTTTTGGTATTTTTCGAGACAGGTTTCCTGTGTAGTCCTGGCTGTCCTGGAACTCATCTGTAGACCAGGCTGGCCTTGAACTCAGAAATCCGCCTGCCTCTGCCTCCCAAGTGCTGGGATTAAAGCGTGGCCACCACCGCCCGGCATTCTTATCTCTTTTCATATCAGTTAGGATTCAGAATGGCTTTTCTTTAAAAAAAATTGAATAGCTAATTATTTTTCCCATTAGACACTTGAGAAAAACACTTTCTAGAGCCTGTGGGTATAAATCAGGTGTATAAGGCTTGCCTAGCAAAATAACAAAGACTCAGGCTCTCTACAGCACCAAATATAAACAAACAACAAAGACAAACAAACAAGTCATAAGTGAAAAAAGAGGATGGAAGGAGGCTCAAGGCCTCCAGTAAGGAGACCTGCTGTTCAAAGTCATTTTATCAAGGCCCTACGGAGGTCCTAGCCTAACAAAACAAAGGTCAATTGGGACTATATGAGATTGTACATAAAACAAAATTGGGCTTTCAAAATGGCTCAGCCAGTCAGTGGTAGCTCAAGTCCTTTATCCCAACACTAAGCATGCAGAGCAGTTGAATCTAAGTTCAAGGCCAGCTGGTCTACAGACCAAGCTCCAGGACAGGCAGGGCTACACAGAGAAACCTTGTCTCAAAAAAAAAAAAAAAAAAAAAAAAAAAAAAAGAACAAACAAACAAAAAAACCAAGTAAAAAAAAATAATGCTGAAAAGTACGGCAAAGAAGAGACTTTTTAATACTATTTGAAGGGTTGGAGAGATGGCTCAGTCGTTAGAGCACTGACTGTTCTCGCAAAGGACCCAGGTTCAGTTCCCAGCACGCACATGGTGGCTCATGACCATTTGTAACTCTAGTTCCAGGGATCCAGTGCCCTCTTCTGCCTCCACAAGCACATGATGCCCAGGAAAAAAGACTCATACACTTAAATAAAATAAAAATAAATAAATCTTGTATCAAGACAGAAAAGTAAACTTATAGCATCTAGTTTAAAAAAACAAACAAATATGTTTAAAGGAAATCATTAAAAAAAAAAAAAAAAAGAAGCCGGGTGTTGGTGGCGCACGCCTTTAATCCCAGCACTTGGGAGGCAGAGGCAGGTGGATTTCTGAGTTCGAGGCCAGCCTTGGTCTATAGAGTGAGTTCCAGGACAGCCAGGCTACACAAGGAAACCACTTTCCTGGAACTCACTCTGTAGACCAGACTGGCCTCGAACTCAGAAATCTGCCTGCCTCTGCCTCCCAAGTGCTGGGATTAAAGGCATGCTCCACCACTCTGCCTGCTAATTTTTCCATTTTTAAAGAATATTTATTTTTATTTTATATGTATGGGTGCTTTGCCTACATGTATGTCTATGCACTGTGTATGCAGTGCTCACAGAGGCCAGAAGAGGGCATCTGATCCCTAGAACTGGATTTATAGGTAGTTGTGAGCCGCTGCGTAGGTGCTGGGAACCAAATCCAACACCTCTGGAAGTACAGCCAGTGCCCTTAACCACTGAGCCATCTCTCCAGACTATGCAAGAGTTTTGGGTAAGACCCTGTGTTTATAAATATATAACATGTCCTATATGTAGTATGTTTAGGACCCTTTAGAAATTATTGGAAATTCTGTTCTAATCCTACATTAAAATCAGTTGAAAATTTTTATATAAATTCAATTTATAATGTTATAAATTCACGAGACCAACAGATGCTCAGTGGAGAGAAAAGTGCCCTACCACAAGAGTAAGGACCTGGCCTCACCCCAGGCCCCCATGGTAGGAGGCGGGAATTGACTCCCATCAGTTGTCCTCCGACCTATGGGTGCAAGCCGCAGCTCTCAAGTTTACCAATAAAACAAAAATAAAAACCCAAATGTAATTTAACCAGGGCTACACCCAAGAGAAGGACCCCCCAGAGTTGAGCAGAAAACCCCGGTTTCCCCCCAGGGTGAAAACCCCCTTTTAAACCAAAATTAAAACCCAAAAAAAAAATTTTTTTTAAAAAAAAAAAAATTTTTTAAAAAAAAAAACCCCCAAAAAAAAAAAAAAAAATTTTTTTAAAAAAAAATTTTTAAAAAAAAAAGGGGGTTTTGGGGGCCCCCTTTAACCCTTTTAAAAATTAAAAAAAAAGGGGGGGGGGGGGGGTTTTTAAAAAAAAGGAAAACCAAGGGGGGAAATTTTAAACCCCAAAAATTTTAAAAAAATTTTTCCCCCCCCGGTTTTGGGTTAAAGGCCCCCTTTTTTTTTGGGGGGAATTTTCCCCCCTTTTTTTTTTAAAATTTTTAAAAAAAAACCCCCTTTTTAAAATTTTTAAACCAAAAACCCCCCCCCCAAAAAAAAAACCCCAAAAAAAAAAAGGAAAAAAAAGGGGAAAAAAACCCCCCTTTCCGGGGGGCCCCCCAAAAAAAAAAAGGGGGGTTTTTTTAAAAATTTGGAAAAAAATTTTAATTTTAATTGTTTTTTTAAAAAAAAAAAAAAAAATTTTTCTTTTTTTTTTTTTTTTTTTTTTTTAAAAAAAAAAATTTTTTTTTAAAAAAATTTTTTAAAAAAAAAAAAAACCCAAAAAAAAAAAAAAAAAAAAAAACCCCCCCCCAAAAAACCCCCCCCCCCCCAAAAAAAAAAACCCCTTTTTTTCCCCCCCAAATTGGGGTAAAAAAAAAAAAAAAACAAAAAAAAAAAAAAAAAAAAAAAAAAAAAAAGGGGGGGGGGAAAAAAGAAAAAACCGGGGGGGGTTTTTTTTTTGGGGGGGGGGGGGGTTTTTGGGGCCTAATTTTTGGGGGCCCCGGTTTAAAGGGGGCCCCAAATTTTTAAAAAAACCCCAAAAAAAAAAAAAAAACCCCTTTTTTTAAAAATTTTTTTTTAATTTCCCCCAAAAAAAACCGGTTTTTTTTTTTTCCCCCCCTAAAAAAAAACCCCCCCAAAAACCCCTTTTTTTTTTTTTTTTTGGGGGTTTTTTTTTTTTTTTCCAAAATTTTTTTTTTGGGGGGGGGGGAAAAAGGGGCCCCCCCGGGGGGAAAATTTGTTAAAAATTTCTCCCCCCAAAAAAAGGGGGTTTAAAAATTTTTTTTAAAATTTTTTTTGGGGGTTTTTTTTTTTAAAAAAATTTTAAAAATTTTAAAAAAAAAAAAACCCAAAAAAAAAAATTTTCCTTTGGGGGAAAACCCCGGGTTTTTTTTTTAAAAAAAAATTTTTAAAAAGGGGGGAAAAAAAAGGGGGGGGAAAAAAAAAAATTTTAAAAAAAATTTTTTTTTAAAAAAAAACCAAAAAAAAAAAAAAAAAAAAAGGGGGGGTTCCCCCCCCCCCCCCTTTTTCCCCCCCTTTTGGGGGGGAAAAAATTTTTTTGGGGGTTCCCCCCCCCCCAAAAAAAATTTTTCCCCCCTTTTTTCCCCCGGGCCCCCCTTTTAAAAAAAAAAAAAATTTTTGGGGTTTTGGGGGAAAAAAAATTTTTTTTTTTTTCCCTTTTTTTTTGTTTTGGGGGGTTTGGTGGGGGAAACCCCCCAAAATTAAAATTGGGGGGGGGGTTTCCCAAAAATTTTTTTTTTTTTGGGGGGAAAAACCTTTTTGGGGGGGGTTTTTCCCCCTAGTAGAGTTTTTGGGAAATTTTTTTTTTTTGATTTCTGGGGGGGAAAAAAAACCTTAAAACCGGGGGGGGCCTTTTAAAAACCCTTTAATTTTTTTTTTTTTCCCCCCCCCGGGGGGGGGGGTTTTTTTTAAAAGGGGGGGGGTTTTTAAAAACCCCCCGGGGGGGGGGGTGATCTCTGCGAAATTTTAGGTTCCTGGTTTTCCCCCGGGGCCCCCCCCAAAAAAAGAAAAAAAAAAAAAAAAAAAAAAAAAAAAAAAAAAAAAATTAAAATTTTTTAAAAAGAAATGATCCGGGTTTCTTTTTTTTTTTTTTTTTTCCTTTTTTTTTTTTTTGGGGGGGGGAAAAAGGGGGTTTTGGTTAAAAAAATTTTTTTTTTTTCCCCCCCCCCCCTTTTTTTTTGGGGAAAAAAAAAAAATTTTTTTTTTTAAAAAAAATTTTTTTTTTTCCCCCCCAAAAAAAGGGGTTTTAAAAAAAAATTTTTTATAATTTCAAATTTTTTTTTTTTTAAAAAAATTTTAAAATTTTTTTAAAAAAAAGGGGGGAAATTTTTAAAAATTTTTTCCTTTTTAATTCCAAAAAAAAAAAAATTTTAATTTTTTTTTTAAAAAATTTTAAAAAAAAAATTTTGGGGGTTTTTTGGTTTTTTTTTTTTTGGGGGGGGGGCCAAGGCCAAAGGGGGGGAAAAAGAAATTGGGGCCCCCCCCAAAAAAAAATTTTTTTTTAAAAAAAAAAAAAAAAATTTTAAACCCCGGGGGGGGGGGAAATTTTTTTGGGGGGGGGGGGGTTTTTTTAAAATTTTTTTAAAAATTTTTTTTTCCCCCCTTTTTTAAAAAAAAAAATTTAAAAAAAAAAAAAAAGGGGGAAAAAAAATTTAAAAAAAAAATTTAAAAATTTTTAAAAACCCCCTTGGGGGGGGTTTTTTTTTTTTTTTTTTTTTTAGGAAAAAAAAAAAAAATTTTAAAAAAAAAAAAAAAAAAAAAAAAAAGGGGGGGGCCCCCCAAAAAATTTTTTTGGGGGGGGAAAAAACCCAAAAAAAATTTTTTTTTCCCCTGGGGGTTTTTTTTCCTTTTGGGGGCTTTTTAAAAAAAAACCCCCAAAAAAAAACCCAAAAAAAAAAAACCGGGGCCCAAAATTTTTTCCTTTCCAAACCCCCAAAAGGGGGAAAAAAAAAAAATTTTTTTTTTAAAAAAATTTAATTTTTAAAATTTTTTTTTTTTTGGGGGTTTTTTTTTTTTTTTTAAAATTTTTTTTTTTTTGGTTTTTTTTTTTTTTTTAAAAAAACCCCGGGGGGTTTTTTGGGTTTAAAAAAATTTTTTTTTTTTTTGTTGGGGAAAAAACCCCCCCCCCCCAAAAAAAAAAAAAGGGGGGGGGGGGGGGTTTTAACCCCCTTTTTTTAAAAAAATTTTTTTTTTTTTCCCCCCCCCCGGAAAAAAGGGGGAAACCCCGGAAAGGGGGCAAAAAACCCCGTTCCAAAAAAAAAAAAAAAGGGGGTTTTTTTTTTAAATTTTTTTTTTGGGGGGGTTTTTTTTTTTTTTGGTTTTTAAAAAATTTTAAAAAGCCCATTTTGGGCCCCTTTTCCCCCCGGGGCCCCCAATTGGAAACCCCCCCCCCCGGGTTTAAATCCCCCCCTTTTAATAAAATTTTAAAAAAAAACCAAATTTTTTAAAACCCCCCTTTTTCCCAAACCCTTTTAATTTTTTTTGGGGTTTTTTTTTTTTTGGGGGGGGTTTTTGGGGGGTTTTTTGGGGGGGGGTTTTTTTTTTGGGCCCCCCCGGGGGGGGCCCAAAATTTTTTTCCCCCCCTTTTTAAAAAAAGGGGGGGGGTTTTTTTTTTTTTTTGGGGTTTTTTTTTTTTAAAGGGGTTTTTTTAGTTTTAAAAAAAATTTTTTTTTTAAAAAAAAAAACCCCCCCCCCCTTTAAAAAGGGGGAAAAAGGGGAAAAAGGGGGGGGGGAAAATATAAAAGGGGGGGGAAAATTTTTAAAAAAACCCCTTTTAAAAAAAAAAAAAAAAAAAAATTTTTTGGGGGTTTCCCCAAAAATTGGGTTCCCCTTTAAAATTTTAAAAGGGGGGAAAAAAAAAAAAAATTTTTTTTTTCCCCCCAAAAAAAAAAGGGAAAAAATTTTTTTGCCCCTTTTTGGTTTTTTTTTTTTCCCCTTTTTTTAAAAAAAAAAATTTTTTTTTTTGGGGGAAAAAAAAAAATTTTTTTTTGGGGGTTTTTAAAAAAACCCTGGGGGGAAAAAAAAAAGGAAAAAAAGGGGAAAAAAATTTTTTAAAAAAAATTTTTTTAAAAAAGGTTTTTTAAAATTGGGGAAAAAAGGGGAAAAAAAAAGGAAAAAAAGGCCCCCCAAAAAAAAACCCCCCCTTTTTAAAAAAAAAAAAAAAAAAAGGGGGGGTTGGGGGGCCAAAAAAGGGGTTTTTTTTTTTTTAAAGGGAAAAAAAAAAACAAAAAAAGGGCCCCAAAAACCCATTGAAAAGGGGAAAAATTTTTTAAAAAAATTTAAAATTTTTTGGGTTTTAAAAAGGGGGCCCCGGGGGGGGGGGAAAAAATTTTGGGAAAAGGGGGGTTTTCCCCCCAAAAAGGGGGTTTTTTCCCCCTTTTCCCCCCCGGGGGGGGGGGGGGGGGCCCCCCAACCCCAAAACCCCCGGGGCCCCCCCGGGGGGCCGGGGCCCCTTTTTTTTGGGGGGGGGCACAAAAACCCCTTTTAAAAAAAAAAAATTTTTTAAAATTTTAAAAAAATTTTTCCCAAAAAAACCCCCCCGAAAGGGGGGGGTTTTTTTTTTTTTTTGGGGTTTTTAGCGGGAAAATTTTAAAATTTTTTTAAAACCCCAAAAAGGGGGGGCCGGGGTTTTTCCCCCCCCCCCCCTTTTTTTTTTCCGGGTTTAAATTTTTTATACCTGAAGATCTGGGAGAGATGGCAAATACCTACTTTTTATTTCTATGGAGGCATAAGTACAGTCAGACCAGTTTGCCACAACATTACTCCCCAAAGGCTGTCGCCAAGAATGGAGGGTAGACACCTATACTAACAATCACGGAGTGGGGTGGGGAGCTGAAATAAACTGGAGAGAACAGAATAGCAAGTTACCTTTAAACCAGAGCTCACACAGGCTATAACTCAAAGCAATAAAGCAAAGCAACACATAAAGGAGAACACTTGAAAAAGTTTTTCTTTAGACTTTTATTGGAAAATGCCAGCAAGTCAAATATTAAGAATAAGTCAGGGTGCCTGCCAAGAATGCAGAAGGCCAGCATAGCTGGATCCTTGCGCCTGCAGTTTTGAGACAGGAAGGGCATGGCTACCAGTTCACTTCAGCCTGGGCCATATAGTAAGACCTCATTTCCAAACAAAAAAACATAAACTAAACAAAGAAACAGAAGGGCACACGGTGGTAGCACACGCCTTTAATCCCAGCACTTGGGAGGCAGAGGCAGATGGATTTCTGAGTTCGAGGCCAGCCTGGTCTACAGAGTGAGTTCCAGGACAACCAGGGCTACACAGAGAAACTGTCTCGAAAAACCTTAAAAAAAAAAAAAAAAAAGATTTGTCTAGAAGCAATTAGCCTCAGCCTTTGAAGCCTAGGTTATTTCTTAAATTAGGGTAGTAAATGGTCAGGTTTTAGCTGGGACTAGTCACATAGGTAGAATAAAGCCAACCTCTAAGAAGACTAAGGCCAGAGGGTGGAAAGTTCAAAGCCAATATAGCCTACTATGAGTTGTAAATGTAACTTTTATTAGTTACATTTGTATTGTTATTTGTTTCTCCAGATGTAATTGTCATCTTGGAGGCTCACTGCTGAATAAGCTAGTTCTTCCTGAACTCTGGCTAGCTGGTTCAACTCAAGCTGTTCTGGCTAAAAACTCCTCTCCAAGTGGATTCAAACTGGCTTCTCTAGGCTTCTGACTGAATTGCTCTGCCTGGCCTCAAACTAACTCTGGCAATCTGTTCTGGCTCTGTTCTGGCTCCTTCCCATTCTCTGGTTTATTCTCTTTACTTGCAATCTGTATCTGTAAAACTGTCCAGGTAAAATTGCCCTCTTTCTCTCTCTTAAGTAACCTCTCTTTCCTGTGCTGCCCTATCTCTGTGTGTATCCTATGTCTAACTCATTCTGTCAATTCTTTCTGTGATTCATCACTTTGTTTGCCCCTCAATTAGACATCACTTTCAAACATAGGGGCTTCCTTCTACAAACAACCTTTACCTGCACTGTTTGGGATTAAAGGTGTGTACTGAGGACATGTCTGTATTCCAGCCAGAAGGATTAAAAATGTGTATTCCAGCCAGATCACACAGACCTAAAATGTCTTTGGATGTGAACCCTTGCAGAGCAGCCATGCTGTTGGATTAAAATTCTTCTACAGTGAGTTTAAGGATAACATGGGAATGATACGTGAGACACTGTTTCTAAATTAAAAGTTGTAAAGGGTTGGGCATAGTGACTCATGCCTGTAAGCCCAGCAATTGGGACACTTCGACAGGTGGATTGCCATGAGTCTGAGGCCAGCCTGGACTATATGGTAAATTCTAAACAAACAAATAAAAACAAAACAAAAAACCCCACATATGCCCAGAGCCCGATAACATGAACTTACTTCTCAGAACTAGGGTCTCAAAATGGGGTCATTCTAAACTGATGGGTGGGCACTAAATCAGGTGGGGACAGAGGTAGAGGCTGGAGTGAAACAGCCACAAGCCAAGGAATACCCAGAGCCACCAGAAGCTGAGGAAAAGCAAGAAAAGCTTATTCCACAGCTTTGTTAGTTTTACAATGCTGTGACAATATGTTTCACATTTGAGCAGAAAATGTCCCTCATGGTTGCAAAGGCATAACAGAAGGAGGTACCATCCATGGCAGTAGTAGCTTGGTGGCATGGCTTTCTCACATCTTAGCAGACTAGAAAGAGGGAAATCAGCAGAACCAGAACCCAGCCATAGGTGTAAGGCTCGCCCCTACAGCCTAAGTCGACCATCTAGGCACTATATCCAGATGGTTCCAGTCTCCGCAAATCAGTACACCCATCTGGGAACCAAGTGTTCAGACATTACACATGGAGATGACATACCAACAGGCAGTTTGTCATCTCCAGTGCTGTGAGCGGGTCTATTGCTGCTATTCAAGCCACCAAACTTTCAGGCATTCGATGCAGCAGCGGGAAGAAACCAGTACAGCAGTTCTGACATTGTCCCCTTCATCTCTATTCAATTTAAGAAGAGGATCTGTGTCCGTTTGTTCTGGGTTTGGCACCCAGCGAGGGCACATAGGAAGTGCATGAGCTAGGAAGCCCAGGGGGGAAGCAGCCACCAGCACCAGAGGTAAATTTCCTCCCAATCCTGTAGCATGTAGCTTCTGTGTGGATGGAGAGTACCGTACAAGAAGGAGCTTGTTTTGCAAGGTCGGTCTCTTTATTAGTAGGACAGAAACACAGGTGAACATGACCCTGCTCTGGAAATAGGGTTGCCTTGATTCTAACTTTCATTAGGGCACACTAAGCCTCAGGCAAGAGAGTTCAGGAGTGGCTCATTTTCCCAAGCTATGAAAAGAAGAAAGTCCTGAGCCCATGTTGGCTACTCAGGAGGACGGGGGTTGGAGTTAAGAGGCCCTGTAAAATCTTCCCTGCCCAGTTTACTTCGCTCTCTGGGTTTAAAGCCACTAACTCTCGGTCTCTGCAGGCTTCGCTTCCAGTGTTTGCTCAGTCACTCAGCAAAGCTTCAAGGCCTAAGTTGCCACTCAATAATCATCACCTCCATTTTTACAGATGGAAAGTTCTTTTTTATAAAATAGACATTTTTTTTTTTTTTTTTTTTTTTTTTTTGGTTTTTCAAGACAGGGTTTCTCTGTGTAGCCCGGGCTGTCCTGGAACTCACTCTGTAGACCAGGCTGGCCTCGAACTCAGAAATCCGCCTGCCTCTGCCTCCCAAGTGCTGGGATTAAAGGCGTGCGCCACCACCGCCGGCTAAAATAGACATTTGATTCACTCTTTCATCATTGTGTACATATTTAATATACTTTGATCATATCCTCTCCCAGTTTCTTCTCTTATTCTTGCCCCTCGTAAAGAACCCTCAGACTTTTTCTTTCTTTCTTTCTTTCTTTCTTTCTTTCTTTCTTTCTTTCTTTCTCTCTCTCTCTTTCCAGGCTGGCATTCAATTAATTCACTGTGTAACCAGGAACTGATGCAGTAAATATTATTTGGGGGTTCCTACCCACCTTATATCATTTCGCTCCTAAATAAAAGACACAAAACCTTTATATTTATAATAAGCCTTAAAGCATTAGAGCTGGGTAGATGTCAACCTTCTGTGCTAGTTTACCTACTTCCTTGTCAGTAACCCCAAGATATCACTTGCCATGCTCTGCCTGGGCCTCTCCTACTTCTACATGCTGGCCCTCATAGCCACGTGCTCACGATTCACCCACCCAATAGTGCCTTCTTCCTCTCTCTTCTCCCTCTCCTCACGGTCTCTTCTCAGCCCCCAAGCCTTGGCACCAAAGCCCCACCAACTTCTCTTCTGCCCAGCTACAGGCTGTAGGTATCTTTATTAACCAACAATTTTAAATTAAGGAGCAAGGTTTGCACAACAAAAGGCAGCACACATGAGAATGTACTCTCAGGGAAACTAGACACTGGGATACAGAATTTAGCCTTGCTATAGATTGCAACAGACCCAACCTCAACAAAGAACGACCTTGAATACCTGATCCTCCTGCCTCACTTCCCCAGTGCTGAGATTATAGGCCTGTCCCTCCACACTTGTTTTTAATGTAGTACTGGAGATCAAAACTCATGCTTCCTACAAGATAGACAAGCAGTCTACCAACTGAGCCACATCCCCAGGCCCGAAGATAATCTTAAATCATGAAATGATTTAATTTGACTCAACAATGACTACAGAGGAGATGGATTACCTTGTCTTAGTTACAGTCACGAAAGTGATCCGGGACCAATACAACACAGCAAGCGCGGTTTGATTCTCACACATTTTCACCTGGCTCATATCTAGTTAACCAGCCATGGCAATCCATCTAACACTCAATTTAACTCAGATGTGGAGGGGGGTGGAGTGTGGAGGTGGGGGTGGGAGTGGGTGGAACAACACAACTACCGGAGGTAATAATGCAAGCTTTTGTTGCCACATCTTCCAGCACTTGGGAATCGGAGGCAGAGGCAGAGGCAGGTGGAGTTCCGTGAGTTCAGGGCTAGTCTAGTCTACAGATGGAGTAACAAGACAGTCAGGTCTACACACATACACACACACACACACACACACACACGTGTGTGTGTGTGTGTGTGTGTGTGTGTGTGTGTGTGTATATGAATGCAGAGATACCTAGGACCATTAAAACTGGGTGAGAGGAACATAGGGAACCAATATTCTATCCATCTATCCCATCTATCATCTATCTATCTATTTATCTATCTATGTATCTATGGGGCAGTGGACCCTGAGGCCACCAGACAGTAGAACTGGTAAGATAGTAGCAAAAATTCAGAACCCTGGATTCATAATTGAGAACGGCAGAAGTTCACTAGCTCCTGACCAGATTCCTGTCCTGGAATCCATGAGCATGGCACCCCCACTTAGAGGACCATGATAACTGGTCATATATAACATAGAAACCCAGAATTTTCCTCAGTAGAGGTATCTAGATGGGCCCTGAGGGTTTAGCCAATAAGCTTCCCTTCCTGGACATTCCTTCCTACAAAAGGTATTTAATCTCTGGTTCACGCTGAGTTAAGTCATATGCATCCTTTTCTGCCTTTATATATAAACGGTTTGGACAAGCAAGGAATGTCTTCTCATTGAGGACTGCTCTGGAGGAGGCCTTTGTCATAGAGAGCTGAGCCTAAGTCTCCTCCAGAAGGCCTCTCCACACTCCTAGCACTCATCCTGAGCTAAGCTGGATCCCCCCATCCCTGCCTCACACTCCCCTTCTCAACTATTCGTGGTTTCCAGCTGTGTTTGGGTGCCCAGGAGTTTGAGAACCAGCCTCTGTCCCAGCCCGTGCCATTTCTCACCTGGGGAAACACAGGTTGGGACCCCTATCTTAGGCTGCATTTAGTCTCCGCTGAGCAGCATATCAGCATCCATGAGCCGGTACCCCGATGGGGAGAAAGGACTATAGCCTAGCGCCTCTATTTTGACTCCACAAGGGCATTCCAACACCCCAGCATTGAAGTGAAACTCAGGCCCACATCTCACTATGTAGACCAGGCTAATCTGAAACTTAAGGAGATCTATCTGCCTCAGTTCCCCATTGCTAAGTCATTATACTCTTTATTTCATATGCATTTAGACTTTTCCAAAATAAGAGTAGTCTAGCAAGTTGTTACATGAGTTTGAAAGAGGCTCATATCATCTGCCACACACAAATTGCTTTTTTTTTTTTGTCAAAGTCTCAGCTCTGGAACTCACTATGTAGACTAGATTGCCTTCAAACTCACAGAGATCTGCTTGCCTCTGTCTCCCAGGTCCTGAGAGTAAAGGTGTACACAACTATGCCCAGGCTATGATTTAATGTCTTTAAGAGTTTGGGGTGTTTAAAAATAGCTAGCTTTCTACCCTATTGTCTTATAGGCACGTAGTAAATCTAAAAAGTGAGATGATTGAATTAGCCAGAGCTGCCGGGCGGTGGTGGCGCACGCCTTTAATCCCAGCACTTGGGAGGCAGAGGCAGGCGGATTTCTGAGTTCGAGGCCAGCCTGGTCTACCGAGCGAGTTCCAGGACAGCCCGGACTACACAGAGAAACCCTGTCTCGAAAAAAAAAACAAAAAAAAAAAAAAAAAAAAAAAAAACAAAACAAAAAAAAGAATTAGCCAGAGCCAGGCTGACTCCATGACAGGCTGCAAACTGGCAGTTTGGGAGACTAGGTCTAAGTTTCTGTTTCTCAGAAATGAGAACCCGGATGTAGCCACCCAGCCGTCATGGACGAGCTGGGTTCACTTGAAAGGAGGGCTGGAAATGAAAAGTAGACGGAGCCGGCCAGCGGTGGCGCACCGCTCTAGTCTCCGCGCTCCGCAATTGGAGTGCTGTCCTCTCTCCCAAATTCGAGTCCCCGTCCCTGTAGATATAGGGGAAGCCCACAGAACCCATCCTCTGTTTCAGGTGGATTTTGTCCCAACGCAAGCTCAGCGGGCAGTCTATTCTTCTAGGTTCTTGTAGGAAGTTGTACATGCTCAAGGCTGGGGGAGGGCACACCCAGATCCTGTGTCAGCCGACCACAGCCGCGGGCAGCCAGTCTGAGGACACCTTGTCATCTAGGCTGAAGTAAGAAGAGGTAGCTGAAGTGAGTAAGCAACCCGCTGGTTAGTCTCCAGAGCCTAATCAATTGTAGAATCAGCGAGACCCCTAGAGAGAGAGCTAATCAATCAAAAGGGGAGACCCCCGCATGCAGGAAATTCAGCTGAATAAGCACTCTTTGTTTTTGTATACTATTTGAGTCTGGGATATCATACTTCAGCGATTCTTGGGCCCTAACAAAAGTTTAAATCATGACATTTTGGTTCTTCTTCAACATGTGAGAGATTTCAAATTATTTCTTATTTGTTTTGAGACAAGATTGCCTGTATGTTCCCAGGCTCGCCTCAGACTCTGAGAATTAAGGGATTCTTTTACCCAAGTAGCCATAGCCACAGGCACATACCCCTGCATCCCAAAGTTGATTAAGTATCAGCACTTTGTTCAGTAAAAGAACTTTTCATGTAGACGGATGTGGTAGAACATACCTATAATTTCAGCACTCAGTGTACTGAAGCAGGAGAATTATTGTGAGTTAGAGGCCAGCCTGGGCCACATCCTATTTCAGAAAACATTTTTTTTAAATTACTTTTTAAAATATTTATTTACTTTTATTTATATGAGAACACTGTAGCTGTCTTCAGACACCCCAGAAGAGGTCATCAGATCCCATTACAGATAGCTGTGAGCCACCATGTGGTTGCTGGGAATTGAACTCAGGACCTCGGGAAGTGCAGTCAGTACTCCTAACTGCTGAGCCATCTCTCCAGCCCTTCAGAAAACATTTTATGGGTTGGTGAGACAGCTCGGTTGGTAAGGGCGCGTGCCATGGAGCCTGAAGACCTGAGTTTTTTTTTTTTTTTTTTTTGTTTTTGTTTTTTTCGAGACAGGGTTTCTCTGTGTAGTCCGGGCTGTCCTGGAACTCGCTCGGTAGACCAGGCTGGCCTCGAACTCAGAAATCCGCCTGCCTCTGCCTCCCAAGTGCTGGGATTAAAGGCGTGCGCCACCAACGCCCGGCAAGACCTGAGTTTTGATCTGTAGGATGCAGACAGCAGGAAAGAAGTGATTACCACAAGCTCTCCTTTGATCTCCACAAGTACCCTGTGGCTTGAGTGTGTCGTACCCCTAGTACAAAGATAGATAGATAGATAGATAGATAGATAGATAGATAGATCAATAGACAGATAGATGATAGACAGATGATAGATAATGATAGGTAGATGATAGATAGATGATTGATAGATGACAGCTAGCTAGGCAGAT